>JAPSES010126764.1:0-40760 GCA_029822895.1 Maxillicosta whitleyi
TTTGTTACCTACCAGCCCTTTCTTTTTTTTCATTACAGAAATAGTGACAAATGTGACTATTTATATATTTGTTACAGCGTAAACACCAAGGAGCTGACACTTCATAATTTAGGAACTGGTACAGGCATATAGGTCCCTGCAGCGAAATTTTTTTCCCTAATTTGCCTCCCTTATTGAATTTCTCCCCCATATTACGTCATATGGGCAGTGAAATCAAAACGGCTCCACCTGAGCTTCTGACAAATTCATTGTAGTAATTCACAGAAAACGCATCATGTCTGACCGATAATAATAATAGTAATAATTTTTGTATAATGACCAGTAGGTGGTGCTGCACTTCCATTATAGCCCACACTAATATGAGACCAAGGAACATTAACAGTTTGGGCTTTTTGGATATATAATCTTAAACTAAATATCTGTTCAAATTAATCCCAATAAAGAGAGAATAAGATCATTTTCACCTTTTAGAATTATGATGTTTGGTGTAAAGCAGACAAAAGTACTGCCATAAAAAGTACAGAATTCACTGATGTTTACAAGAGTAAAAATCATGAAAGTACAGCAAATACTTAAAAGTAAAAGTACCCACTTTATAAATAATTACCCAAATTATAAATAAATCAGACCGACAGACTTGATCTGCACTTTATTGAATGATAAATGTGATACTTGAATGATATGTTTTGGTTACAGAGTGTGTACTGAAGGCGTGGTTTGAACATGCTTAGTGAGGATGAGAACAGAGGACGGTGTTTGGTCCCATATTGAAGTGGAATCATGTACAGCAGCTGTTGAATTTACAGGACACAGGCACACTTCTGTTTCTGATTGGACGCTGAAGGCCTCTAGTGTCCGTTTGAAGACACTGGTTTTATCCAGCTCACATTAGTAAAACCAGTCTGCTCTTCTGGATTCAACATCATACATTAGAATTTAATCCATGTTAGTTCACAATTAGTCAGACCTGAAAATAATAATAACAAAATAACCTATAATTAACGAGTAATACAAATGTTTTCTCTTTATTTTAGTGCAAAGGAGTCAATTAAATTATGAAATGATTTAATTTACAAACTATCCCAACAGAAAAACTTGTGAATAACCTGAAAAATATTAACCTGAAACTTCTTCAGAAAAAATAAGTGTAAATTCAACAATATTATCTGTCACAATTATCAACAGGCAGAATATTGGTGTAATTACGACATTTCAGGTTGCTCATTTTTATCCAAGTTATTCACATTTTATTGTCAAAGGACAACTTGTAAATGTAAAGATTTTCATGAAGTAATTGTATTTTTTTCCTCAAATTATACTAAGAAGACAATTTGCAGTGGTCTTTATTTAGAGTATAGATTATTTTATTATTTTACTTCAGCCTGAATGTGGACCCTAAACTAAAATCACTTCAACACCTTTGACTGTTTACATCTTCAATGTCATTTTTGCGTCCAGATCAGAACCCTTGGTGGGCTGGTTTGGCCCAAGGGCCATATGTTTGACACAACTTCTTTAAACAGTAAAGAAACAATAATGTGATATTTATCGATATTAACATTTATGGCAATATTCAATTCTGTGTCCAAAGCCGTGGGGCATGTTTCACCTGTAAATTTCTTAAATGGACAAAGGCAGGTTTTACACAGATTCATTTAAAGACATGACGTTTATCTCTATCCATATGTCATTATGATGGTAAATGTGTGAGTCTATTCACAATATATACACTATACAGTCATGATGACAGCATATGACCAAGAGTATGAGGACACTATCTCCTTCCAGATGACAGAATTAACCAAATAAATGTCTAAACTCTTGCTAAAGTTGCAGTGGAGAAGCTGCAATAACATGGAAAACATCCAGCGTCCACATACTGTTGGACATAAAGGGTCAAATACAAGAAACAGCAGATTATTACCAACACACAGGGAAATTCACAAACTTCACAAAGACACAACAGACAAACACCTTATCCAATATTTACACATGGAGCCGTGGCAGAGTCTGCATCGTCTGAAATATGTGAACTATTATAAACAATGAAAACACAAATACAGAATATGAGCGTTAGAACAAACATAAACATGTTCCACTTCCTCCTGAAGGTTTTTACCATAACTACATACAGTAGAGAAAGGATTTTAAAGGGATAAAATGCACAACTGTCAGTTTAGTGGACAGTAAATACCCCCTCATTCCAACCTGAGACCATTCTGCGTTAATAAACCGTACAGCGCCATCATGTGGTTAAAGTTAGAACTAGCATAGGTCACATGACCAGGGATGGTTTTGTCTCATACTGTGATGTTTGGATCCTAAAACTGTTTAACCCTGAACAAACACAAGAACATGAACAGAATTGAACTTAATGTACACTTTGGATGGAGTTAAGAAATAATGGTTTTAAACCTGGACTTAAACCTGAGCTTAATGGGGGGGGGAAAAAAACAGGTGAAAATATGTGTTTATACAGATACTGGATATGTGGAACCATGGTATTAATATTACGAATGCAGCACTTCCCCAGATTCATTAATTTTACAAGATGTGAATAATGGCTGATATTTATCTGATAGGTTTAACAAAACTGTTTTAATTACACAAGAACTCTAAATTCCTTACATGTTATGTCTTCTGTATTTGTTTTTTCTTTTTTGCTGAGTTTACTAATTTTTTTGTTGTTGATTTTCTCTTACTCTTATTTATCAGAGATGAACAGTGTCAAATTCAATGATCCATTCAACCAAAAGATCCAAATTGTGGAATACTGAATGTGTTCTGGGTCAGGATGAGGATCCGTTGGCTTTATCATGTAGAACTAAAGGCTAATCCATGAGTCGGACATGGATTGGACCTTCCAGGTCTGTATGGACACAACAGCATTTATAAAAAACAGTACAAAGAGTAGAAAAGACAAACACAAACACATTTTACACAAAGTCAAATCACACACTGGTCATATTCAAATTTGAGGTGAATACATATAAAGGTGAAAAACATTAAGCATTAACTTTAAATGCATAATAACTATAAATAAGAGAAAATATGATGTAAAAAATGTCATAAATACGTGAATAAGGCTTATTAAATGTTCTTATACATTTAAAGGAGATTTTACTACAGTTTACAGATATTACATATCTTGGCTTTTATAAAATCAATTGTTGAATATTTTAATGTGCAGATAAATGTAAATATTAACTGATTATTTGTATTATCGGAAAACAATCAGAGAATTAACTCATTAACTCTCATTTGTCCATTTTTGTCTTCACCAGTTAAAAAACTGAAAAAGCTCAGAGATCACCTTTTTTTTGTTCATCAATGGAAAAAAGAACTACTGAATTAAAAAACTGTGATGAAATAAAGTGCTGCAAATCATTTCTAGGCAGATTTGATCGAACTTGTTGCACTAATGCTGTGTTTTCACTATGTGGTACCGGCTTAATTAACTTGACTCGGGTACCAAGTACTACTCCTGGAGACCATTGCCATTACAGGATACTACCAACTTGTGACTACCTGGATGTCATAGCGTCCTGGTGCATAACTTCCATGACATCGGCTCAGAGAGGTACTGGTATATTTGGTTGTTGCGCGTTGCCCTGTCAAGCTCACGCTGAATCTTTTCATTGGTCACCAAGGACAGAACTGTCTGAACCTCCTTGACCGAGCATGTTGTCATTTTGTGGGCTGTCATCATAGATGAAACCTACCGGTATATTTACTGTAAATTTCAGAATTTCTTTGGTTTTTTTTTTTTTTTTTAAATGGCAGGTTGTGCCTTGATGACGCAATAACGTAAACAACTTTCTGACCAATCAGTGGTCTGCAGTGTTTATGCGTCACATTTTTGTATCTCTTCACTAGTTTTGGAATCTCGGCTGAGCAAGTACTAAAAAATAGTACCAGGTATTAGATTCCAGGTTCTTTTACGTAATGGAAAACGCAAAACAGCCAAGTCGAGTTGAGCCACTATCACATAGTGAAAATGCGGCATATGGTGTAAAGTAAGGCAGGATAACTTATCGACCACATATTCAACAGCAGCACGTTCAACCACACCGAAGTTCAACCAAACCAGAGTTCCACCAGACCCACGTCCAGTCATGTCTAATGTCAGACACTGGACACTGGCCAAGATGATGACAATGCAGAGAAACTACTTCTATCTGCACTGATGCATTCAACCAGTCTCATCAGGCTACACTGAGAATTTATCGCTCTTGGATCAGATCAGTCAAAACATCAGATGGAACAAAGGTTTTCATTGATCAACATGTTTTTTTTAAGTTGAAATTCTCTGAACTCAACACAGTTTGGTGTCAGTTTTAGCATCAGTGTTGAGACTCATCACCTGAACTGAAGACCTTACGTACAGTTGGAAGGACATGATGTAACCAATACTCTGAGCTCTGATGTCATCAGTGGAATTGCATCCTTCATCCTTTTCTCAGGCAGGTTTTCCTCCTATGTGGCCAAGATCAGTAAGCTCTTCTCAAATGTTCATTCCTTCGGTTCTTCAGCCCTAACATTCTGGTCACAGCCACAGACAGTTTAGACAAATAAAAAAAGTGCAAACATAAAAAATGCTGCTTCTCCATCTATGGTCCACCTGAAGCAGACGGACCTCCATCAGGAGGAACATCATGAGAAAAATGCATAGTTTCGTTTAAGGATTTGAGTAAAAGTCTTCAGACAAAAGAAAAATCACACTGACCCACTGTACACTTCATTCATTATTAGAAAATAAACATCAGTCCAATCCAGACTATGACCGGCCGATAGAGACCAACATCTAACCGATTGGACATGAGACCAATCACAGGATCAAAATGGACTGCTGACAGTGGAGTCAGATATGCTGGTCTTGGGCAACTTCCTCCACCTCCACAGACCAAGACTCAGTGGTCCATATGTCTGTGGTTCTAGGTTCCAGGTATCCAGATAACAGAGCCATCCATCCCTAAATAACAAACTTCATGTAACCACAAAAAGAAAATCTCTTCATGACGTTCATTCAGGAACCAGTGAGAGCACTAGTAGATGTTTTCAACCAACCAACTGCACACAGAAGTTTTTCATTAATGCAGGTCCTGGAGTCTTCCGATCATAAGGAGTCCAAACAGGTCTTCAGACAGCTGAGCAGCAAAGTAAAGTATGAAGACAGTGAAGATGTGTTGTCAACAGAGGATTTACAGCTTCATGACTGACCCCCTTCCACAGGAAAATAGCTGAAGGCCTGAACATGATACCTACAATAGGTAGAGAAATAATTGAAGTGGATGTTCCTCAACATCAAAACTTAACCCGAGTTCCTGGTCAAAGTCTGGCACCATGTAACTCTGTTCTTAGAAGAATACCCCGAGTTTCCACAGTGCAGGGAAGTGGCCCCCAAAATAGTCCACAAGTGGTCCACAAGTGGCCCAAGTCATCCACAAGTGATCCACGAGTGATCTGAAAATAGTTCACAAGTAGTCCAAGTGGTCCACAAGTGGTCTGATATGGGTCAGCGGGTGGACCACAAGTTTTCCACAATGGGTCTGCAAGTGGTCGAAGTGGTCCACAAGTGGTCCATCCTGTCCACACTGTAACACTGGAAACAGTTTAGAAATATCTTCATCCTTGAACATCTGTTTTCATTGACAGCAGTGACGAAACAAAAAATGTTTTGTTGAAAATACCTGTAACAGGCGGCTAATGTTTGTCTATGGTTTATGATTAACTCCTTAAGATGAATCTGAGGGTGTGGTCAAGTCAAGGCGACACCCACAGGCTACATGAGGCATCACTGTCAATCAAATGAGTCTCACTCCAATTAGTGCCTTGGCAGGAAGGTTCAGATGTTTGTGCAACACAGATGGGTATAAAGTCTGAAGTACCATAAATGGTCAACCCCAAGTCATAGGAGTAACAAATCTGTTCAACTAAATCCACTTAAATGTTAAACACCCACATGACATTGTTCTACCAATAGAATCTGCTTTTGTTTTGTTGAACTGAAACGTTGACTAATACTATAAAATCCTCCTCCCTCTGGATTCAACCAAACCCTGGTACCAACCTGGTACCACCTGGTACCACCTGGTACCACCTGGTCCTTAAGCCAAACTATCAATAGTTGAATATGAGTTAACTCAAGTAACAAATGCTTATTATTAAATTACAGTAAAGTGTATTTTAATTATACGTATAAGTAGAATTTGTGAGATGGGGTTGACCTCTTGGTGAAACCTCAGGGGTCGACCCTCTGCTACTTTACCATCCCATCAAGACACTTCAGCCTTTGATTCAGCTTCAACTTCAGGATGTTCGTCTGATAAAACTGAATGTTCCAGGACACATCTACGAAGAACAGAAGACCAAGAGGTAGAAGGAATCAGGTGGCTCCTTTATGGACAGTAGAGTCAGACCTTTAGAAGCAGGTCATCCCATCAGGCTCTGAGGTGGTGGTCGCCGTGGCTCCGCCTCCCATCAGGAACACCGCCATGCTGGACTTTGATTGGTTGAGCCTGGGGACACTGGCACCTCCTGTTCTCTGAAGACCAGATGTGAAGTGGGTTTGATAGCTGTTGAATTCCAAGTCTGAATCCAGAGCTGTATCCATGGAAACCACCCATGAGGCCGGACGCCATTTCTTCAGAGTGTATGGTGTCTTCACGCGACGTTTGATCTTCTCTCCTGATGCGCTGAGGGTTCCATTATCAGTGAAAGACGCATCATCTGAGGAGGAGGAGATGGAAGAGTTAAACAGACATAGAACGTCCATGAGAACAGAACTGCAAACAACACACAGAACCACACACTAAACCACATACAACACAGAACCACACAGAGAACAGCACATAAAATACACTGATGTAAAATACATTATGAATAGCTGTTGTTAGCCAATGAAACTGTTAGAAGAAAATACTGAGCCTACATCTAACTTTTACTTTTCTTCCAACATGCAGTAAGTTTAAATACTACTGACTGGGTCACGAATATGATACGACATTTACACTGAACATCAGGATTAATTAAAATACTAAAAAATGGTTTGTTTTTTAAAATCATTGGTTTGGCATGGGTTGGTAAATACTGACTCGGTACCAAACCCAATCAGCTGGAGACCATGTTCTGACCCACCTGAGGCGATGCAGGATGAGGAAAGATCCAGGGAACATGGACGTTCAGGCCTCCTTACTTTAGCTGGTCCTCTCAGGATCTGAGACAGACCTGCAAGATCTGGGCCTTCAGGATTTGGACCTACAGGATTTGGACCTGTGTGTACTGTAGGGACTGGACCTGGAGATTCTAAAGTGGTATCTACTGGATCTGCAGGATCTGGACCTGTATGCACTGTAGGGACTGGACCTGGAGATTCTAAAGTGGCATCTACTGGATCTGGAGGTAAAACATCCACATTTACCGTTTCAGGCTTTAAACCCCAAGTTTCAGTGGAAGAGGTGGGGGCTTCAGCTGGTTCTTGTGGAGCTGAAGGCTCTGGGGACTGAACTCTGTGGTCCAAGCTCAGTTTGGGACCAGAGTGGACCAAACTCTGGACCTGGGGCTCTAGAACCTGGTCCTCAGCCTCCAGACTCTGATTCCTGGTGCCTGTACATCTGTTGACTCCTAAACACTGGGTATCGACTTTTGACCTTTGGGTGTTGACCTCTGACCTCCAGGAGCCGACCTCTGACCTTTGGGTGTTGACCTCTGACCCCGCCGCCAGCCGGTTGTTGTTGTTATTGGAGTTGGATCCTCGTCCTGACAGGATGTTGGCAGCATGTGTCGGCTGATGATGCCGTTGGGTCTCAGCGGGCGGCTGCTCTCTCCTCAGCAGCGGTTCATGTTCATCAGGGCTGGAGTTCAGCAGGTTAAGGCGTCCATCCTCTGTCCCTGTCTTATCTTCGTCATCCTCTTCTGTCTGCGGCCCCGCTGGATTGGTCCGACCTCCAGTGATCATCCCGTTTGTCACCAGTGTGGGCACACCTGCACTGTAACTAGTTCCAGCGTTTGCTCTGATGGCAGTGTTGTTGGTTACCGTGGTAACGAGGCAGGGCTCTGCAGCAGCGGCGACCGCCACCGTGTTCATTTTAGCGACACCTGTTTCCACCTGAAGAACAGAACATTGAGTATCAGTGGTTCTGGTCCAGTGAGGTACTTTTAGACCAAACAAAATCACAGACCTTGAGGAGACATTTTGTTTGGGTCTGGTTCATTGAACGTGGACCTGCAGGTTGTGTCCAGGTCCTACCTGTCTGTGGTTGGACTTGTGCTTGCCCAGTCGGAGTCGGGACGAGCTGCTGTCTTTGCTCTTGGACAGAAGGTGGAGACTGGTTGGCCTCTTCGGCAGGTTCTGCTGTTTGGGTAAAGGTTGGACACAGGCCCCGCCCACTCCTCCCACCTCACCTGGACCGGCCGACACCTGAGTGAAGACACATTAGGTCAGAGCGCCTGTGGACGGAGGATGTCCAGTCGTGGAATTCACTGAGTCGTTACCTCTGCAGTTTGTAGGATGTGATGGTACAACAGCGTGGTCGACTGAGGCTCGGCAGAACCAAACTGTTTCTGCGAATGTTCCATCAGGTTCTCGTCTGAACTCTCCCTCAGGTTCTTATCAACCTGCAGAGAGATGTCACACTAAGTTAATTTCAGAGTAACAGGGGTAACTTTTGGGTAATGGGGGTAACGGGGTAATGAGGGTAAAAGGGGTAACAGAGGAGTAACAGGGTAATGGAGTTATGGGGGGGGGGGGGGGCAACGATTGTAAAAGGGCTAATGGAGGAGTAACGGGTACTGGGGGTAACAGGAAGGTAATGAGGGTAAAAGGGGTAATGGAAGAGTAAGGCCGTAACAGGGGTAATGAGGGTAACGGGGGTAATAGATGTTAAAAACCCTTGTGCTGCATTAGTCATTGCTGCTCTACACCAGGTGAGTGGAACGTTTTGGTCACAGTACAGTGGGAATAGATTACATTAGAATCTCTGGGTTAAAGTCACTGGTTTATAAAATTATGATGACATTGGACCTGCTGCACTGGACTGACCCCCCCCCCGTTACGGTGACACTGACCCTGAACCTGCTGGACTGGACTGGACCAGACTCGAGGTAATGACAGTGGGTGGTTCTTCTGCACATGAAAAAATCAACCAAACACTGTGTGCCTCATGTTGTTTAATCACATAATTTCAGGTCCAGACGATGACATTTGCAGATTTACAAAAGTTTGCTAAAATTCACTGGGCTTTTACTGCTTTTACTAAAAGTATTCTAAACATTTTAACAGACTTTTCTGTCCGTTTTTACTTTTACTTTTAGTGTCTTTATACTCACCTTCTATTTTTGGAAATTTTTCTGTTTTGTACATTCTGCCTTTTTCCTGGTTGTTATTGTTAATACAAAGATTTACCTGATTGAATAATGCTTCAATAAATAAATAAATAAATAGAAAGATCCAGGTTTCATTTGTGTCTGCTGTAGAAAAAAAAGTGTATTTCACAAAAAAAATGAATGACAACAAATGGAAGGTGTTTACCATTGGGAGTTTTTTTTTGTTGCTTTTTATGTATTTTCCTGTATTGTATTGTGACCTGTGATGAGGTCACTGTGACACTCAAGTAAACTAAAGTATTAAACCAAACCTGAGGTAGTGACTGTCAGGGTCTTCCAAGCATTTGGACATGGTCTTGTCTTCATGTGGACTCATTGTGAATGTTCTACAAAGGCTTAAATATTCATATAACCAATGGCCTTAAATGGGTCAGATGTGGGTTCCGGTTCCTTGTGGACCTGGTGGATACTAACCTCCTTTGGGTCCAGTTTGTTGGCCTCCAGATCTTCTTCTGTAAGCTGCAGACAGATGGGGACGGTGCCGCCTGCAGGACAGACATGTTTTAAAAATGATTAACCCATTTTTATGATGATATAAATATGATGTATGATTAAACTATGATTTAATTGTTTTTCCCCATGTTCAAATGTAGCAGAACTAAATAAATCAGATTAACATAGATGCATGAACACATGGGAGTATTGGGACAAATCCAGGTGTGTTAATCTGATTTATTATAATCAGATTACTGCTGTTATCTAATAAAGCAGATCAGATTAGACTGTTTACATGATCAACAAAGATTAAGCCATTGGGGGCAAGGGTATCCCTGAAATCTCCCAATCCTCTGCTCCCCCAACCAATTGGAAAAAAACACACTACGTGGTGTCAAAATATGACATAATGTAGAAAGATAATAGTTACACAATTGATATCAACTCAATTTGAACTACATCGACCTGATAGTGGCAGCAGTAGATCCAGGGCTGGCGGTGGATCCAGTGGTGTTTAGAGTAAAACCATTATAGGGCAGTCGCAACATTTTGGGGATATAATAATAACCGTGTACTGATCAGACTATTAGTGTGGAGGTAAACGGGCTCAGTGTCAGGTCTGCTGACCATGTCTTTTTCCTGTTGGTGCTATGAATACACTCATGTACACACAGGTCACTAAGCTGTAACCATGGAGACAGGCCCCTGGGGCTCATGGGTATTGTAGTTTCAGAGAGCAGCACCTCCTGTGTGAGTCTGTGTGCATCTGTGGGTTTGTGTGAGTCAGTTTTTGTTAGTGTGTGTGTGTGTGTCAGGGTTACAGCTAGCACAAAGTACGGTCACGGTCCGTTATGCTATAATTTTCTCCCGCTACATTAAATTTTCTATGCAATCTAACGGCATTTTGACTGTATTTATTTGTCCAGTATTTGCCAGATCAGCTGTGACGTATAAACAGTGCAGACCACTGATTGGTCAGACAGTTTTCTCTGTGATCCGCCATTTTACAAAATTCAGATGCGGAAGTAGACAGTTACATGAATCTAATGATGACAGAACAAAAATACACCATGGTCAGTCACATAGATTCAGTCTTAGGTGGCGGATGTAGAAATTCAGATGAGAAAACACGCAACAAGCGAGTTGCAGCTCTGAGCAGACGACAAAAGCAACACGCCAAATCAGAGTAACAATGTGTGTGTGTCCCCACTACACCAAAATAAAATCCTAGCTAGAACCTTGTGTGTGTGTGTCAGCAGTGTTTGGCATTTGACCTCCAGGTGAACTCACCGCTGTGTTCAGACTCAGAGATGGAGCAGAGGCCTCCAGGCATCCGCCCGTGGTTTGTGGACATGCCACTGTCTGACGTGGACCGAGCCTGACTCTGAAACGAACAGACACAGCGTCAGTCAGTGGGCAGGACATGTCTCCGCCCCCTTACACCTGTCCATGGTCTCACCTGAGCCTGCTGTCGTTCATAGTTGATGGAGTTCCTGTTCTTCTCAGGCCCTTCTGCTCCCCTCACTGTTGTCTTGACAACTGGGTGATTCACTCCCTGAACGTTTTTGACCACGCCCCCCTGGAGATCCTCAATGTAGGAGGAGGTGGTGCCAACCTGAGGTGTCCAGTGGCCATGAGACAGATTCCTATGGGACCAGAGCAACCAGGAAACCAGATCAGAGGACGGAGGTCACAAGAACGAAGACTAAACTTAAACAGTGTGTACCTGTGGTTGTGTAGTAGTGTGTACCTGTGGTTGTGTAGTAGTGTGTACCTGCTGTTGTGTAGTAGTGTGTACCTGCTGTTGTGTAGTAGTGTGTACCTGTGGTTGTGTAGTAGTGTGTACCTGTGGTTGTGTAGTAGTGTGTACCTGTGGTTGTGCAGTGCAGTGTGGGTGCTCAGCAGTGTGAGTTCCATTAGTCGTTCTTCTGCACACTGAGCGGTGAGTCGTGCCTCAGCGTCCTGGTCCCAACAGTCCTCCATGGTCTCCTTCAGGGACCGCAAAGCCTGAGCACAGACACACAAACAGACACAGAACTGGTGTGAATGTGGACATTTTGTGAGTCTGGGTTCCTGCGCTCCTTGTTGTCGTCTAAACTCTGACCAGACTGTTCTCCTTCCAGGCTTCAGGGAACCTTGGCCGGTATTTCTCTCGGGCCACCAGGATCTGCATCTCCTCGAAGTTCGGATGGTTCCCCAGCTCTGCCTGAAATGCCAGCTGGTACTCTGGCACCGCCTCCCCTGCAGACACACAACATCATATCATACAACAAGTCCACACATGTCCAACGTCCCCACACCGACTCCATTCCCTCTGGGTTCATCTATGCAGGTCTTTACGGTGTTTTCCTCTGGTTAACCCTAATCATCATGTAATGAGTTATTGAGCGTCTAGTCATGGTCTTACCTGGGAAGAGATCGGAACACCTCCTAAAGGTCTCCCAGTACATCAGACCCAGAGCGTAGACGTCCACCTGCTTCAACGCTGACTCACAGTCCCGGAGGTTCAGAGCTCCACCAAGGACCTCTGGAGCCATGTACCGGACCGTCCCCACCTACAGATACACAATGACACAGTGATATACAAGGACACAGAGCCACACCAGTTCAACAGCTCAACCTTCACTGTTAATGTGTAGACTGATGTGCCCGGTCTAAGTGAAGGTTCCTGGTGTTCAGGGGGGCATCCTGATGCTTTGTGAGGTTTTGGCTTCATATATGTTAGATCTCGTGTCATTAAACTGTCGTCACGTGACCTGACCTCTGATATGGCCATGGTATCATCATCTCCATGGCGACAGGGCCGGTTTCCTGTGAGTCTCATGGACAAACCAAAGTCGGCGAGGACGCAGGACAGATCAGACCGGACCAGAACATTTCTGCTGGTGACATCTCTGTGGGCAACGGCTGGTTTGTACTGATCTGGATGAAGACACATGACCGGGTGATGTTTACCATGTCTCATATGTTAGCCCAGGCCATTTTTATGTCCACAAACTGACCTGCCATGTAGAGCTCTGTGTGCAGGAAGGCCAGTCCTCGGGTCACGCCATGAGTCATCCTGCAGCAGGTCAACCAGTCCACAGTGTTGACAGACAGATACCGAGACAGACAACCCTGGAACAGACAGGCAGATGGACACACAGTAATTATATTTAATCAAAATGATTTTATTCACGTTTTAAATATTTCCAGAAGTTGATTAAATTTTTATTTAAACAAAACTAAAAGAGACACAGAAAAGCAGAATTAAAGTGTGATTTGATAAATACTAGACTACATCAACATCATCATTTATCACCGTGCATGAATGTTATTGTTTGTTACGGGGTGTGTGTATTAATTATTTCCCCCCGTGTACTGCCACGTATCCCAGTGCTGGTCTCTGTCGCGCTAGCAGGCTAAAGACAGGTGTGCACCCCTGCTACAGCCACTATAGCAACGAACAATGTGTGGTACGGAGGAGCTAGATAGAGCCCTCTGTCACAATCATTCACACCTAAACTCCCAGAAATAGGCTGAACTATTGATGCCAGCTCAGATTCTGGAAAAGTCAGAGTTAAAGAAACCACTTGACTGTGAAGGAATGTCCTGTGTGTGTGCGTCGGCTGCAGACAGGAAGCATTGGCGCCGTCTTGTAGAACAATAGTAGATTAGAGATAGACAGGCTGAGGACGGCGCCCTCTACAGGAAAACAACGCCCCAGTTAGATATCACAACATACTGGGGTTTCAGGGCTTCTGGAAGACCACAATCTGATCCACAAACATGTTCAGTTCATAATTCCTGAAAACAGACTCCTGATAACTAACAACAACAACAACAACAGGAAATGCTAATATGACATGTTTAATTGTCTTACATGTGGGTAGAACTCCATGACAATTAGAAACTCTGGTCGTCCATCTGATGTCGTCCTCTCATCTGCCATCAGGAAGTGTGCGATGTTGTCATGTTGCTGCAGCAGCGGGAGGTGGTAGATGGAACGTTCGTTAGCGTAGTTCTGTCGGTTAGCCGAACTAAAGAGTTTAACGGCCACACAGCATTCATTAAGGCAGCCACGAAACACTGTGCCATAACGACCCCGACCAATCAGCTGCCAAGAAAGCAGAAAGGACAGCAGTCAGATGGTGTACCTCAGGGCTCAGATTAAGATCATCAGACATTTACAAATCATCCATTAAACCATCCAAAACTTGGTTCTGGACTGATTTTACCTCTGGTTTGGTGACTTGTCTGGTTCTGGTCTTTAAATCCACCTGTTCTAGATCAGAAACAACTGCTCTATCCTGCAATCTTTATCATTTTGTATGTTGATTTTTACCCATTGCTTTATTGTATGGTGGTTAGTGCCCTTGAATGTCAAGGTTTTTTTTGGATAAAACACAAAAATCTGAGCCTGGACCAAGACCTGGCCATGGTTCAGGGTGTAGGTGTGTGTTACCTCCAGTAGTTTCAGGTTTTCCAGATCAACAGCAGATGTGTTTCCTGCCTCCATCACGTCCACCGACGACAGACTGTTCTTCTGTTTCCCTGAGAGCATGCATACACTGAGTCAAACATCCAGACGTTCGATTACTGATCATGTTATTTCTTGTGCGTGTTCATACCTTTAAACATCCGATATCCAAAGAAAAGGGCTACGATGAGGATGGCCACTACAGCGACAGTTACCAGGGCGATGAGTGCCGTCTTCACTCGACGCAGTGGATGCTGATCTGCAACACAAAATCAAACGGTCTGATTGGTGGGATTGATCAGATTACTCTAACTGGTGGGATTAATCAGATTAGTGTGATTGATCAGATTTCATCACCTGTCTGGCCGTGATCTTGCCCATCCGTCTTCATCAGCCTCAGCGCAGCCTCAGAGGCAGTGGGAGGGGCTTCAGTGAAATTGGTGTTGCACAGGTCATGGCCACAACAGCAGAAGCGGTAGCTGCCATTTTGTATCTTAGAAGGTGTGGCTGTTACCAGGCAACGCTCACCATTGCACTCTGGCTGATACGCCCAGCATCCTGATGACAAAGGCGTCATTAGATTGGGTTTAATCACCTGATTACATCAGCGTCAGCGTCACCATCTTACCTTGTTTGACCAGGTGCATCTCTCCATCTGCTCTCTTTTCCCACAATCCAAAGCAGCGTGACCCGTGGCTGCAGCGCACTGTCCCGTTTTCTCGCACCATGCCTCGTAGCTCATTGGCTGGTCCACTGTGAGGCTCCGCCCCCTGCTGTTGCAACTGGTCAGAGAAGGCACATTCGATGTCCTCAGACTGAGTTCCTGAAAAGAGTCGATTGATAGGATGTGATCACTCAGAGGTTATCAATACTTTGGACACTGATAACAGCTACACAGGGACTAGAAACACGAGCTCAGAGCTGGTCCACGTGTATCAGACAGGTTCGGGTTCAGGTTTAAGTCTGAGCTCAATATCAATGACTCTTCAGTTTTGCTTTGGAATGATACCAAAGTAAAAACACACACAGACCAACAACACAATTAAATACAATGGAAACATGGATGCACTTCATACAACTACACTGTATTGTATTATGGTGTGTAGTGTTGTGCTTAGACTGTTATCTCAATCATAGACATGGACTTATTATGCAGCTGCTCAGTTCAACTCTGACAAAGCATCAAAACGCAAAAATTAGGGACAGTTATGGCAAATTAAATATGATTAATTCAATATAAAAGTCAAAACTAAGACAGCATGTGTCCAGACAGCATCCACTCCACTGAGGGTCATGGGTAATGGAGTCTCTTAGTTAAAAAAGAGAAAGTAGAACAACTCTGAAGCTGAAACATGCTGAAGCGGCATGATGGGAACTGTAGATCCAAATACTAAAAATAATCTCACATTCCTTCACATTAGATTTTGAAATGAAGAGATGGAGCCGCAACAACAATGCTGTTTAGACTAAAAACACATAACCACACAATTACACAAACCCAGACACACAGCGAGTCTGGAATGGGTCCGTCTTATCATCCTCATCACAACATAAACACAGACAGACTGACTGACGCTGGCTCTTTCACCAAACAGGAATCTGCTCTTTTCTACTGTTTATGGAAGCCTGACCCAATGCATGATGGGAAATGGAGTTCTGCAGGATCTGTGATTTTTAAAATGTTGAATATCAATGATGAACTAAATTTAAGTAATGAAATAAAAGATCATGAAACTGTTTTATAGATGTTCAGAAACCCATCCAGTGATTTGGACTGAGTTCTGGACTCAGGAGAGACCAGGCGAACAGTCCTCTGAGTGGATGGTCTTTGAGGTTAATGGTCCTGTGGGTGGACAGTCTTTGGGATGGATGGTCCTATGGGTGGCCTTTAGCACTAGCATACACTTTGTTCCTCTTGTAGCTCTGCCCCTTTGCCATTTTGTACAAATATGGCCTCTTCTGTTTACAAAAAGCCAACCTGAACTGGACCTGAACCAGGCCAAAACCAGTGCTAAACCTGACCTGAACCAGACACGAACGAGGCCTGAACCAGACCCAAACATGACCAGAACCAGACCCGAATTGGACCCAAACTTGAACAAAACCAGACCTGAACTGGACTAGAACATGACTAGAACCAGATCCAAACTGGACTGGAACTTGACCAGAACCAGTCTCAAACTGAACCTGAACGATATCTGAACCAGACCCTGAGGTAAGCTGAGGTCTGATTGAATGTTGAGGTGCTGATGAGGCATTGACCTGAATCTAACCCTGAAAACAGGTCAAAAGAAGGTGATGAGGACATGACTCTGTGTGAACTGACCAATCACAGCTGGCAGCAGCAGGAAGCACACGCATACTATTAACGCAGATGAAGCTCCGCCCACAGTCGCCATGATGGGTCCACCTAACAGGTCCAATCCCAGGGGCTTCAGACAGACATCACTGATCCTGGACCTGATCAGACAGGAAGTGGACACACAGCATCTCCAAGACTGTCAAAATAAAAGACATATAAACCATGAATTAACCACAGTAATAATAATAATGACCAAGGACATTTGACAGAAAAAGTGACAGAAAACGCAGACGAGAGAATGAAGAGGTACATCTACACACACCTAGCACACACAACACAGGACACACAACTCACAAATAGGACACGCGCGCGCGCACACACAGGCCTCACCTGTGAGTCTGTGCAGGTTAAATGTAACCGTGTGAAGGGAGTGGCACGTGGATCTGTGTATGCGTGCGCGTGTCTGGGTGCCTGTGTGCGCGTGTCCGTGAAACCGTGCGTGTTACCGGTCAGGATGAATCCGGTGTATCCACAAGAGATGGACCCGGTCCGTCTGTCTCAACCCTCGGCTCGGATCAGCTCGGCTCGGACCCTCCTCTACGGTTTGGTTCTAATCTGGACCCGGATCCGGTCAGGACGGCCGCACGTTGGTTTTATTCTCAATCACAGAAAATCCGCAGAAATGAAGCTGCGCTCCGATGCTCTGCGTCACATTCAGACCATCATTGAACAAGAACTACAACAACCAGCACTTCCGGTTAGACCTTCAAAGTAAAACAGGGACGGTGACGCAAATAAAACAGACCGCACGGGACTGGACGGGACAAGACAAACACACTAATAAACAGAAATATACATGATCACTCAAACTACATATATATTACATATATACAAATCATTAATAATAAACATCTAAAATAGTAAATAAATTATCATGAATAAATCGGACAAACAATCCACTCAGTAAAAACTCAATTAAACTTTTTTAGAAACATTCTAGAAAACGTTAAAGACTTCAGTGAAACATATGATGGACAATGAAGATACAATATCAAACCAGGTCTGAGCTTCATCTGGATCAAGTTTCAGACCAACATGGTGGACCTGGACCAGAAATGGGGCCAGGATCAGGACTTGGACCTGATTCTTCTACTTCAATCCTCATACAGGAGCTCAGTCTCTGAGACGTTTCAGACATGATTAATTCCTGATCAGAATGATTGATCATTTAGTTAGTGCACCTGTGCACAAACTGACAAACTGTGAACAAGCAGTTTTTTTCCCCATCTTTTAGTTTGAAATCCATTTCCTGTATGTCGTGTGTTTCTTCCATGTGACTTCACATTTTCCATCCTCCACCCAGAGACCAGGAGGAGGAAGAAGAGCAGGAGGAAGAGGAGGAGGAGCAGAAGGAGGAAAGGAACAGAAGGAGGATGCTGAGGCAGGGGCTGATGGGAAAGAGAGTCGTTACTCGTGTTTCTGCACCAACATGAATCCAGGGTCAGATTCTCACAGAGGCAGAGGAGTTTGAATTAACCCAGACCTGAAGAGGACACAGAGACCTGGACCTGGGGCCTGGACCAGGACTCTGTGGATGTTATTACACCTGAGCCCTAATGACACTCATCATTAAAGGGTTATTTATATAGGATTTGACAGGTTTATGTTGTGTTTGATCCATTGGTGTTTGGTCATTTGACCAGACGTGTTTGATGTTGAATTGCTGATAAAACGTAAGTACATTTATATCAGTTGTGTTAAAATATGTCCGTAAAGGTTTAATGTTGAAATTAAGAACAAAACTCATTTGTGTTTAAAAAAAATCTTTGATTTTATTGAACTTTACACAAATGCTGACCTCTGAGGATCACGAGAAATGTAGTTTATCAATAGCTCAGGCTGACATCAAAAGTCAGAAAAAAATAAAATAAATATAAATAAATAATTCTATAAAAACTGTAAACATTTTTTTAAATGACTGATAATTAAACCACACCCCTAGTAACTTCAGCCAATCACAGTACAGATGCAGGTTGTTTTTGGTCAAAGCTTTGGTTTTCGGTTTCGATATTACGATTGGCTGAGGGACATCCTAAGCTCCTCCTCCCTCAGGCTCTGGTCCAGTCGCTGCGTCTCAGACTCCAGAACAGATGGGATTGGACGCCGTGTGACCTCCGTCAGTGAATCGGTGAGGTCGCTCCGCAACGATAACAGCCATTGGCTGTTTTTAGATGAACGCTGGATAAACTCTTCCTTCTGCTGCTGATCCAGGGCCAATGAGAGGCGGAGCTGAGACACCTGATTGGACGACACAGTAACACCTTATTACCTGACCCACACCAGGCTGGTTCTCCTCCCTTTTCAGTGATGACTCACCTGGTCCTCCAGCTCCCGAACCATGAGCCTCAGGCGCTCTTCTTCTGTGGTGTCAGACTGAGGATGAGAGCACATGCTTAGGAACCAAATGAACCACAATAGAACAGAACCACAATAGAACAAAATCCTAGAGAAAAAGAACCACAGTAGCACAGAACCAAAGGGGAACAGAACCACTGAAGAACAGACCCACAATAGAACACAATCATAGTAGAACAGAACCACTGAAGAACAGAACCATAATAGAGCAAAATCACAGTAGAATAGAACAACAGAACCACAATAGAACAAAACCACAGTAGAACAGAACCACAATAGAACAAAACCACAGAAAAAGAGGAAAAGCAGTAACAACATAAGGAACATAGAACATGTTTATAATGAATGTAATACATGCAAAGGAGGGGGAGGGGGCTCCAGACACTGCCATTCTGTCTTTAGGTGCTGAGAAAGCTTTCACTAGAGTGCAGTGGAAAAATCTATGGATTAATCTCAGTTTAGATTTGGAAGGTATTTTTGAAAATGGACAGAGATACTTTATACTGAGCCAATAGCAATTCCAATTGAAACTCTGGAAATTTGAAGGTGATTTATTCATATTCATTCAAGGAATGCTGATGTAACTTAGGTTAACTATATGATGCTAAACTATTCTAATATCCCATTTATGGAATATCACTACCCTGTCTGTGCTTTGTTTTCATTTTTGGTGTGGTACCCTGTCTGTGTTTTGTTTTTCGTTTTATACTACTGCTTAAACTATCAGCAAAAAAGAAATAAAAGAACATGAAAAATAAACCAAAAACAAATGAAACAAAAAGTAATTCAACATGAAACATTACAAACACTGATGTGAATCTGACCTGGGATCTGCTGGTCACCGTCACCTGTCGGAGCCTCGAACGCTCGTCCTCAACCTCCAACAACAAACAACAAATAATGATTAAAAACAATAAACAATGCTAAATAACAAACAATGATAAACAACAATAAATAACATAAACAACAAACCACAAAAGATAAACTATGATAAAAAAAAAACACTAAAAAAACCAACAACCAGGGTTTCTTCTTCTTCTGCTCATCCTCAAAACATTTATCTCATGTGAAAACGACTAAGACTAATGTAACAAACCCCCTCACTACCCCCTCCCACATAAGAATACTGTCCAACAGACTTAGCTTTAGCAACTGTCACCAGGCACAGGAAGCCTGTCAATCATCCAGATAACTTTAAGGCTGAGGCGTTAACCTCTGAGCCGTCCACAGGTAAACCACCAGGACATCTCAGATGGAGCTGGGCACCATAAATAGGCTTTGCAACAGCAAACATGGGGGCCGGGGCCAATTGAAGGGTCTGGACCCTGGACCCGGTACCTGTCTCAGTGTGTCTCTCAATGTGTTCCGTTCTTTCTTCAGCTGTTCTTTCTGGTTCTCCAGGTTCGTGTTCTTCTTGTTCAGTCGTTTTTTGTCCAACTCCAACTCAGCAACCAGACGTTGGAGAACCACCAGGCGGTCCACGACTCCCTGAGGACAAGAAGAACCACCAAGGAAAACTATGTAGGAGAACCACAAAGGAGAATTACAAGGAACCACGTGGAAACACAGAGAACCACAAGGAATCACAGAGTGGAACCACAAATGAGAACACGTGAGAATGAAAAAGAACTAAAACTCCTCCTCCTGGACTTACCTGGTCTGTGTTAGGCTCCACCTCCTTGTTCTGCTCCTGTTGGTGAGTTCTCTCTCTATAGCCAATCAGAGCAGCCTCTGTTTTCTCCAGAGCCAATCGGACACGGTCTCTGTCCTGGCTCAGCTCGTCCATCCTCTGAGTCAGACTGTAAACCTGAAACCACAAACACATCACTGCCCTGAAACATCACGGGAAATGGAGTATCCTGGGAGTGAAGCCGGCGGGGAGACTGGACGGCGTTACCATGGCGCCGACATCTCTCAAGGAACAAGTCATGTGACTTACAAACAACTCATTACACTGTTGATCAGGTTACCTGCGCCTCCTTCTCTGTCAGCCGCCTCTTGCTGTCCTCCTTCTCCTGCAGCAGAGAAGAGATCTGCTCCTTCAAAGAGGAGGTCTGCTGCTCCTCCTACAGAAAACACAAAGCAGTTCAACAGTTTTCACAGTCCAGGTGGTGTTTCTAAACAGACTCCTCTTCATCTCTGCTCCTCCTCCTCCATCTGTCTCCTTCTCCAACATGGCTGCCATGCTGGTGACTCAGTTCAGTTCAGGCCGACTCACCTCTGCCTCTTTCACCTCCTGCAGCTCCCTCTGAGCTTCCTCCACTCGCCTCCTCCACTCCTCCTCCCTCTGCTTCAGCATCTGGATCTCCATCTGGATGGTTTTCACCTTCTCCTGCTTCACCTCCTCTGCCTCTTTCTTCATCTCCTGCAGCTCCTCCAGTAGCTCTGTTCTCCTCCTCTCCAGAGCCTTGACTCTGGCCCTCAGTTCCTCCACCTCCCCTTTGTCCTCTCTCCTCTGCAGCTCCTCCTTCCTATCCTTCAGAGCGCTCCTCAGACGTTCTCCCTCAGCATGGCTCTCCTGCAGAAAACAGAGGAATGGTTAATGGCAACCCCCTGCTGGTCACCTCTGGTACATCACTATAAACAGCTGGTACCTGAAGGAGGCGTTTGAGTGCAGTCAGCTCCTCTAGCCCCACCCTCAGGCCCTCTTTCATCTGCTGCCGCTCCTCCTCCTTCCCCTTCAACTCCTGTAGGGCCCGCTCCCTGCTCTGGTTCAACTGGGACACCTGAATACACCACATGAGCACCTGAATGCACCTCAGGAGAATATTCAAACATGAAAGCACCACAGGCACACATTCAAACCCTGACACCTGAACACACCACAGGGACACTTTACTGAACATTATCGTACCACTGATGTACAGTGGATGTTGTGTTATTACTGACTGTGTTTCATTCACTCAACTTCAGGTGTTGTTACACATGTACATAGCATCCAAAACACAGTGAACAGGTCTGCTGTCATGGATGTGTAATACTGGGCTAATGTGAGTATGAAGATGTTCAACACTGACCTGCTCTTCAAGTCTCTGCTGTTCTCCTCTCAGCTCCTCCTGCACCGCCTCCTTCTGTCTCCTCTCCGTCTGCACCTCCTCTTTGAGTTCAGACACCTCCTTTCTTTGTTTTTGCAGCTCCTCCTGCAACTCCTCCTTCTGTCTCCTCTCCATCTGTACGTCCTCTTTGAATTCAGATACCTCCTTTTTTTGTTTTGTAAGGTCCTCCTGCACTGCCTCCATCTGTCTCCTCTCTGTCTGTACTTCCTCTTTGAGTGCAGACACTTCCTTTCTTTGTTTTGCCAGCTCCTCCTGCACCACCTCCTTCTGTCTCCTCTCTGTCTGTACTTCCTCTTTGAGTGCAGTCACCTCCTTTCTTTGTTTTTTCAGTTCCTCCTGAACCAACCCCTTCTGTCTCCTCTCTGTTTGCACCTCCTCTTTGAGTTCAGACAGCTCCTTTCTTTGTTTTGTCAGTTCCTCCTGAAACACCTCCTTCTGTCTCCTCTCTGTTTGCACCTCCTCTTTGAGTTCAGACACCTCTTTTCTTTGTCTTTTCAGCTCCTCCTGTACCTCCACCTTCTGTCTCCTCTCCATCTGCACCGCCTCCTTGAGTTCAGACACATCCTCTCTTTGCCTTTTCAGTTCTTCCTGCACCTCCTCCCTGTGAAGTTTCTCCTTTTGTGCTTCATCTCTGAGTTCAGACAGCTCCTTCTGTCTCCTCCTTAGCTCTTCTTCTGCTCTATCCTTTAACTGTTGCACCTCCTTCATCTGTCTCTGCTTCTCTTTCCTACTTATTTGCTCCTCCTCCTTCTGCTCCTTCATCTGTTTCACCTCCTCTCTGAAAGATAAAAGCTTCTTCTGTATCTTCCTCAACTCCTCTTGCACTTCCTCCCTCTGTACTCGCTCATTTTGTGCTTCCTCCATAAGTTTAGACACCTCGTCTCTCCTCCTCTGCTCCCGTTTCACCTCCTCTCTGAGAACTGCAACCTCGTCTCTCCTCATTTTCAGCTCCTCCTGTACCTCCTCTCTCTTTATTCTCTCTCTTTGCGCCTCCCCTTTAATTTCAGACACCTCCTCTTGTCTCTTCCTCATTTCATCTTGTGCTTTATCCCTTTCTATGTGCACCTCCTCTCTCAGAGCTGCCACCTCCTCCCTTTTTCTCCTCAGTTCCTCTTGCATCTCCTCCCTCCTCATTTGGTCTCTTTGCAGCTCTTCCCCCTTCTTCCTCTCTCTCTGTACCTCCTCTCTGAGTGCAGATGCCTCCCTCTCGCTCCTCTTCAGTTCCTCTACCACCTGACGCTTCTCCTCCTCGAGCTCCTTTACTGTGAACCTCCCTCGCTCCTCCTGGAGGAGGTATTGAGCTCTCTCAGTTTCATTCAACCTCCTTTGCAGACTTCTCCGTTCCTCCTTCACCTCCCTCAGTTCCTCTTCTAACCTCATCAGCTCCTCTTTTTGCTCCCTGACTCCTTCCTCCATTTCCTTCTCTCTATGCTCCAGCTTCCTCCTCTCCTCCCTTGCTCTCTTTAGTGCCTCCCTCTCTCCCTCCTGCTCCTCCTCCATCTCCTGCACTCTCTCTTCCAGGCTCTTCTTCTCTTCTTCCATCTCTATCACCTTGTTTTCCAACCTCCTCCTTCTCCTCTCCTCCTCTGCCCTCCTCAGCACCTCCCTCTGCCTCCCCTCCTCCTCCCTCTCTTCCATTGTCACTCTGAGCTGTTGCACCTCCTCCTCCTGCTCCTTCAGGATTTTGGTGAGTTTTTCCACCTCTCTTGCTTGTCGGTCAGCCTCCTCCTTCCACTCCTTTACCTCCTCCTCCAGCCACTCACGGGCCTCCTCCTGCTCCCTGACTCTCCTCCATGCTGCCTCCCTCTGGTCCTGTGCCTCCTGCAACTCCCTGTTTTGTGAGGAGATCTTGAACTCCTTCTCTCCTCCCTCCCTTCTCTCCTCTTCCAGGAGCAACTGGGTCTCCCTCAGTAGGGTCTCTAACTGCACCTCCAGTACCTCCTTCTTCTTCAGTCTGTCCTCTGCCTCCTGTTGCTCCTTCACTCCCTGCTGCTCCCTCTCCTCTGCCTCCTTCAGCTGCTCCTTCAACCTCTGCACCTCCTCCTCCCGCTCCCGCACTGCACTCATCTGCCGCTCCAGGCTGCACTCCCTCCGCTCCACCTCCTTCTTTGCTTCCTCCAGCTCCTCCTCTGCTATGCTGACCTTCACTGTCAGCAGCTCCACCTGCGCCTCATTCTGCTCCTTCAGTCTATTCACCTCCCGTTCCTTCTGTGTCCTTAGTCTCTTCACCTCCTTCTCCAACTCCTCTTCTTTTTGTTTCCTCAATCTGTTCCCCTCCTTCTGCATCTCCTCTTCAAGCTCCTCCTCCTTTTCTTTGTTTAGTCTCTTTACCTCCTGCTCCACCTCCTCCTCCTTTTCTTTGTTTAGTCTCTTTACCTCCTGCTCCACCTCCTCCTCCTTTTCTTTGTTTAGTCTCTTTATTTCCTCCTCCTTTTCTTTGTTTAGTCTCTTTATTTCCTCCTCCTTTTCTTTCTTTAATCTCGTCATCTTCTCCTCTAGCTCATCCTCCTTTTCTTTCTTAAGTCTCTTCACCTCTTTCTCCACCTCCTCCTCCTTTTCTTTCTTAAGTTTCTTCACCTCCTCCTCCTTATCTTTCTTTAGCTTCTTCACCTCAAACTCCACCTCCTCCTCCTTTTCTTTCTTTAGTCTCTTCACCTCCTCCTCCAACTCCTTCTCCTTTTCTTTCTTTTGTCTTCTCACCTCTTCTTCTTTTTCCTTCATTAATTTCTTCACTTCCTCCTCCCTCTCCTCCTTTTCTCTCTCTAGTCTCTCCATCCGGTCACAGAGTGCCTCTATCTCTACCTCCCTCTGCTCCTCCTCTGTCCTCCGTCTCTCCTCCATCCTCTTCATCTCCTCCCTCAGTCTCTCCGCTTCCTCCTGCATCTCCTCCTTTTCCTCCGTAACTCCATCTATGCGCCTCCTCAGCACCTCCACTTCTCCATCTCTTCTTCCCAGCTCCTCACTTAGCTCCTCTCTCTCTCTCTGCCAGGCCTCCTTCTCCTCCTTCCTCTCCTCCTCCTCCTGCCACCTCCTTCTCCTCAGCTGCTCTGCCTCCTCCGTCAGCTCCTTCCTCTCCTCCTCACTCCTCATTCTCTCCTTCTGTCGCTCAGAAGTTGTTCTCTCCAGCTCCACCTTCAGACAACTGATTTCTCCTTCAGAAGAAAAATACAAAGTCCTTACATTTAACTTTTCAAACTAAGAGCACAAGTAGAAACTAAAAGCCCCAGTACCTTTCAAAACACAACTCAATTCACAAACTAAAACATGTTTTAGTATTACAGGTTCTAGTTCTGGATTAAAGGTTCTGATTCTGGATTAGTGGTTCTGGTTTGACCTTCCAAGATAAAATTGCTTTCAGAATAAAAGTGCATGAATTTTTCAGAATAAGAGCTCATAAATTTGAAAATAAAAACAGTAGTAGATTTCAAATTAAAAGCACCATAACTAATTAGTTTTTTTTAAAAAACACATCAGGACAGCTAGGTTGGTTCCATTTAGGTGTCATGTGACACGTCATGCAGTGTGTCATGTGATGCATCATGTGATACTGACCATGCAGGGCATCCTTTGCCTGTCGCAGCGTTTGCAAGTGCGTGTGCAGCTGACACCGGTCACTGTCGACATCTGACAGCTGCTTCTGCTGCTCACTGAGTGTCCGATGGAGAGACACCGAGAGACACCTGAGGAACACCACACCTGTGAGTCATGTGATCGCCTCATTTCCATTACATCCAATCAGATGCCATGTAAACATTATGGCCCAGTAAACATGTGGACAGGTGAGACTAACCAAGTCATCTGCATCAGTCAACTGTTCACTAGTCCAGCCATCAGAACTCAACTCCTGATGAGGAGGAGCACTTTTTGGCTCCTCTTCCTCCAGGCGAGGTTACCTGAGCTGCTGTAGCTCCTCCTCCAGCTGCTCTCTGTGCCTGTGCAGAGCCTCCTGCTCTTCCTGCTGCCTCCTCCTCTGTCTCTGCTGCTCCTCCTGCTGACGTTCCCTCCTCTTTGCCTCCTCTGCCTCCTGTCGCAAGTGCTCCTGAGCCTCTTTCAGCTCCATTTGCACCATGGCATGCTGGGAAGACAGCTGAGGATGGACAAACAGGCATCAGCAGGTGCAATCCAGGTGTATACAGTATACAGACAGTAGATCTTCCTCCTCCTCACCTCCTCCAGTTGCTCTACTCCCCTCTCCTTCTCCTCTTTCAGAGACTCCACCTGCCTCTCCTTCTCCTCCATCTGTTGCTCCATCTCCATCTGATGCTCCTTCAGCTGACGGAGCTCCTGGAGGTCCAGGTCCCTCTGAGCCCTGGGCAGAACCCGAACAGAATATAGAACTGATGGATGTTGTAAAACCAACTTCAGGAGGAATAACAAGGTTCAAATGAAACAAAAGACCATTAGAACTGGATGCACGTCCATCATCAAAAGACTGTAACCTGGACTAAAGACTCTGGTTCTGGTTCTAGTTTGCAGGTCTGTTGTGTAGACCAACTCACCTGAACTGAGTACAGTCCATGTCCAGTGTTTTGATGTCCCGTTGTAGAGAATTAACCTCTGACCTCAGAACCTGCAGCTGTGATTGGCTGTTGGACAGATCAGTCTCCATCTGAAATAAAACAATGGTCAGACAGATGGACAGAGACGTGGACAGACAGTTGTGGACATGTCTCTGTACCTGCAGCAGCTGTTTGTTCAGCTCTCTTTTATCTGCAACCAGAGCTGAGTTCATGGCAGCAATTTTGTCCAAAGCGTCTCGTCCCTCCTCTACCTCACGCTTCAACACACACTCAGAAGACGAGAGATGCAGTATGTCTTCCCTGCACTGAAACATTTCCATGACATGTGAAGACATGACATCCATGAAGGTTTTAGACAGTAAATCCAGTCAAAAACACCTGATGGGCGGGGCTTACCTTGTGCAGGACGTCTCTTGTGTCTGCAGCCTCTTCCTCTGTCCTCTGTCTGTCCAGCTGCTCTCTCTCCAACGCCCCCTGCAGGAGAGACAGATGCTCGTCAGAACCAGTACCAGAACCAGAGCAGAACCGCAGTTGGCCATGTTAGAGACCTTCAAACGGTGGATCTCCAGTCGGTGCAGGGTTTCTCTCTCTGTCAAATGGACGTTCTCCAGTAGTTCCGCCTCCGCCCTAAAACCAAACACAGCGACAGGATTCAGTCCAGTTTGAAACTGACCCGGCGCCTCCTCATATCTACGTACCGTCTGTGCGTTTCCTCCTCCATCTGTCTGCTCCTCTCCTCCTGTCTGTCTCTGTCTCTCCTCAGTCCGTCCACCTGTCTCTTCAGTTCCTCTTCCCTCCTCATCACCTCCTCCACCTGCAGACGAAGAGCGGCTGACACCTCCCGTTCCCTAGGCAACCACCACAAACATTTTATTAACACCTCGTACAGTAGAACCATAGAGGTACATAGATGGGGTTTAACATCAAACACCAAAATCTGTTTAAAAATTTTTTCATTCACTTCCCATTTGAGGCTTTTGTCAAGAAACAACAACTAATGAAACCAAATATCAAATAAAACACATGGATTAAATCTGATTAAACTCCGTCCCTGTTACACATGTAATCCTACCCCAGTCAAACAGATGAAAACTATTTTACTGATGGAGACAAGACTACAGCAATCCAAACCAAACCAGTTTAATCCAGACCAGACAAGTCAAATCCAGAGTAAACCAGATCAATCCAGTCTAAGTCTTTCTCTTATAACTTGAGGAAGCAGATGAAAATTGCTACACCATATTATCAAAAGTATTTGCTACCCATCCAAATGATCAGAATCAGGTGTCCTAATCACTTGGCCTGGCCACAGGTGTATAAATCAAGCACTTGGGCATGCAGACTGTTTTTACAAACATTTGTGCAAGAATGGGCTGCTCTCAGCTCAGTGAATTCCAGTGTGGAACTGTCATAGGATTCCACCTGTGCAAC
This sequence comes from Maxillicosta whitleyi, assembly GCA_029822895.1. NCBI lineage: Eukaryota > Metazoa > Chordata > Actinopteri > Perciformes > Neosebastidae > Maxillicosta > Maxillicosta whitleyi. Next base: position 28,003 of record JAPSES010126764.1, read on the forward strand.
AAATCCACTGGTGACATTTCCCCGCTCCTAAATATTTCACAGTCAATTGTCATCTTAAGTTTAAGAAAATGGAAGAGTTTGGGAACAACAACAACTCAACCACGAAGTGGTAGGCCACGTAAACTGACAGGGAGGGGTCAGCGGATTCTGAAGTGCATAGTGCACAAAGGTCGCCCACTTTCTGCACAGTCGACTGCTACAGAGCTCCAAACCTCATGTGAGCTTCAGATTAGCCCAGTTAAGAGTACGCAGAGAGCTTCATGGAATGGGTTTCCATGGCCGAGCTGCATCTAAGCCATACATCACCATGTGGAATGCAAAGCGTTGGATGCAGTGGTGTAAAGCACGCTGCCACTGGACTCTAGAGCAGTGGAGACACCTTCTCTGGAGAGATGAATCACACTTTTCCATCTGGCAATCTGATGGACCAGTCTGGGTTTGGAGGTTGCCAGGAGAACGGTACATTTCAGACCATATGGTGCCAAGTATGAAATTTGGTGGAGGAATTATGATGTGGGGTTGTTTTTCGGGAATTGGACTTGGCCCCTTAGTTCCAGTGAAAGGAACTTTGAATGCTTCAGGATACCAAAACATTATGGACAATTCCATGTTCCCAACCCTGTAGGAACAGTTTGGAGTGGGGCCCCTTCCTCTTCCAACATGTGCACCAGTGCACAAAGCAAGATCCATAAAGACATGGATGACAGAGTCTGGTGTGGATGAACTTGACTGGCCTGCACCCCATAGAACACCTTTGGGATGAATTTGAGCGGAGACTCAGAGCCAGACCTTCTGCACCAGCATCAGTGTGGGACCTCACCAATGCACTTTTGGAAGAATGGTTGAAAATTCCTATAAACACACTCCTCAACCTTGTGGACAGCATTCCCAGAAGAGTTGAAGCTGTAATAGCTGCAAAAGGTGGATCGACATCATGGATTAGGAAAGGGATGGCACTTAGTTCATATGTGAGTCAAGGCAGGTGAGCGAATACTTTTGATAATATAATGCATGTTTTTATTTCTCAGACGGTGAAGTATGGTGTACCCAGTCAAATGGGAATGATCTGTTTTTGGAGGTTCTCTCCATCTCCCTGGTTCTCCTCTGTTTTCGATTCACTCATTTAGTGGTGGTGTCAAGTGAAGACACATCCTGTATTATATCAATCACTCTCTTTTCCAGTCCAGCCATTGACCCATACCAGATCGTCCTGTGTCCATGTTGTCCATCATTGCTCCAAATTCTGCACAGACCAACTTCAGCTAACTCAGCACTTCTGCTATGCTGGCTGTGCTGTTAACTTCGTTGCTACTTGATCTACCACTGATGTAGATTTACTTGAAGGGTTATATATACAGATGGGTTTAAGTTCATTTATGCATGTTGTAGGGTCCTCCTAAACCAAGCTGACCATCGTGGTCTGGCTCCGCCTCCCTCTCATCTTAAATTATATATTTGATGTAAACCATTCCACAGTCAGACGTAAATATAGAGCCAAAGGTAAAGTGGTGGAAGAATAGTTTTTTTTTATTAAACATATGTGTGTTCATTAGTATCTGTCATAGATTTAATGTCACTGTAATGTATTTTAATGCAAATGAAAAATGAACACAATAAGTTTAGTTTGTTTGTTTAAATGAGTGGATCTGATAAATAGTTATGTAAACACTAAAATTAGTTTAATGTGGTTTGAAGGGATTTTGTGCATTTTTTTACATTCATAATTGAGCGATACAGCTACAATATTTGTGTTTTTTAATGGTTTATTGTACTTTTTTAATAAATTAATTTAGACTTACTATACATTTATTACAATCTAAGATATAAGGATTGTAAATTAAAGGGTTGTAAATTAAAACTGTCACTAGCATCACACAGACTCTGTCTGTAAAAGCTTTAACTTTGTGTCATTGGTGTATGTTCATGTTATTTATGTATTTTGTATGTTGTCCATCCAATGTCTTTTGCATTAGACTGAAGGTGGCAGACATAGTGTCTGTTGTGTCTCCACCTGCTCAGTGTGTCCACAGTCTGTGTGAGCTCCAGCTGTGTGTGTTGGATTTGTGCATCCAGTTGTTGTTTGTCATCTTCCAGTTGAGTCACTCTGAGCTGCAGAGAAAATTTGTCCTCAGAGAGATGCCGCATGGAGAGCTCTGCCCCCTGCACACACAAACACACAACACACTGAAACACCAGACACACACAGACACTGTGACTGTGACCTTTGTCCTGCAGTAGAGCCACTGACCTGTAGCTCCTCGTGTCTCCACTGGAGGACGCTCTCAGCTTGAGCGAGGACAGAGAGCAGAGAAGACAAATCCAGACTGAGGATGTCGTTTGATTGGACGGACAGGGATGAACCCACATTGGTAGCCTTAAGGACTCTGGACTGAGAGACAGTGGACACACCTGTTATTGGACACACCAGTGGGTAATCGACAATTGGGCAGTCGGTTATCAAGTGATCAGACTCACCAGTTTAACCACTGCCTGGCTGACGGACTGGAGCCTCCTTTGAGTCTCTGACAGAATCTCTTCTTTATGGACGTTCAACTGAAGAGACTGAGACAGCGCCGCTATCCTGACAGAAGAACGGACAATACTTAGAACCAACATCATTGACAACGTCGTTTCTACCTGTTGTCACTGTCTGGGTTATTCTATAAAAACTACATAAAATTCATTGTAGACTCAGTCTGTCAAAATTTCAAATGTTTGTTGAGAAGTTTGCACTTACTGCTCCTTCAGCTGGGAAACTTCAGCCTCCTGCACAATTATCGCTGTCACCTCCTCCCTCTCCTCCTCCCCCTCCCTCTTCTCCTCCCCCTCCTCCTCCCTCTCCAGGTCCTCTAAAAATAAAGGTTCCAGAGTGGAGGAAATGAGAGGAGCCACAAAGGACGAGGAAGGAGGAGGGAGAGCCAGAGTGGATGAGAGAGGAGTAGGAAGGAGGGAGGAGCTCAGCGGAGGAGGAGTGGGAAGTAGAGGGATGGAGGAAGGTCTAAGGAGGAGGGAGTCACAGGAGGAGAGGAGAGACGAAGACAGTCGGGAGAAGTCGGCTCGGAGCTGCCATATATCCCTAGACGGGAGCAGACAGGAGGAGGAAACAGGAGGTGGGGACAAAGGGAGGCAGGAGGAGGAGACAAAATAAATAAGTGACTTATTAAATGACTGGATCCAGGGCCATTAGGAACCTTAATGTGCAGCCAATAAGAGAAAAGACAGTCACATGTTCTGAACTGAACTGAGCTGTGGACATAAATGGACAGATGTGTGAGGAGTTCTGAGGTGGGCATTACTTGTCAGATGGGGGGGCGTTACCTGTGGGGGGGACTTCATTTTCAAAAGGGTGAATTAACCATCAGAGGGGGGCAATACCTGTCAGAGGGGGGCATTACCCATCAGAAGGGGTCGATATTTGTCAGAGGGGGGTGTTACCCATCAGTGGGGGCATTATCTGTTGAGGCAGCTTAACCATCAGAGGAAGTCGATACCCTTCAGAGAGGGGCGTTATCTGTTGGAGGGGCGTTACCTGTCAGCAGCGGTTTTCACTGTGTGACAATGTTGTCTGAGGGCGACCACAGACCTCCAGATCGCTAGAAGACGAGTCTGCTCCTGAACCATGTGACCTGAATGACACTAAACACACACAAAAACACACATCATGCACATACAACACAAATCCCATCTGACGTCTGCAGACTTAACCAATCAGAAAGCAGACCTCTCTCTCTCTCTCCCAGGCTGCCTCTCTAAGCTCCGCCTCCTCCACTGCTCTGGTCCAATCAGTTGTCAGTTTCTGCAGATCCCCCTTTAAAGACTGGACATCCTCCTCTGATTGGCTAAGCTCCTGCCTGAGGAGAGCATTGGTATCTGCCAGACCAACCGACCTACAGACAGACAGACAGACGGGTGTGAGGCCTCAGTATGAGCTGCAGCCACTAGGATACGATAAGTGGACGCATACACACCTCTGCTGTTCCTCCTCCAGCCTGATGAGGGCACTCTCCAATGAGTCACTGTGTTCATCTCTGACCCTCCGCTACAACAAACAACAACATGACCATTGTGCACAGACAGTGCACTGCAGTACTACTACTTTACTATAGTATAGTAGTAGCACAGCAGTACTGGTGCAGTATTAGTTGTAGTAGTAGTGCAGTAGTATTGGTGCAGTACTACAGCAGTAGTAGTAGTAATAATAGTAGTAGTGGTATTAGTATTATTACTAGTAAGCAAGTAAGTAAAGTTTATTTATATAGCACCTTTCACAGATGAGGGCGGTCAAAAAGTGCTTCACAAAGGGTTAATAAATTACAAATACAAATACAATAAAATACAAGTAAAAGCACAAATAAAAATACAGTCAGAAAAAGAATAGATCAAAAAGAACATGATGGTCATAAAACAACCCCTAGTCTACTCCAGATTAAAATGCTTGGAGGAACATGTGGGCTTTAAGATTATTTTTAAATAGCAGACATTGTGTAGTAATATTGGTGTAGTAGTAGTACAACAGTAATTTTGTTGCAGTAGAACCCACAGTAGTAGTACAACAGTAGTATTGTTGCAGTAGTACCTCTGTGGTGATGAGTTGTAGATGTTCCTCCTGTAGTTGTTCCTCCAGATGCTGAACTCTGTCTCTGTACTCCATCACCTGAACACAACAATGTCAACAAACACTGATCCTAGGCCTCTCGGGTATTACTGCTGTTGTTGTTATCCTGCTGGTGGTCATCATTGTAGTTGATGTGGTTGTTGGTACTGTAGTGAATGTGGTTTTCGTTGTGGTTGTTTAGGTGGTTGTGATTGTAGTATTCGTCATTGTTGTGGTTATTACCGTGGTGGTTGCCATGGTTACTGTGTTGGTACCTTGTTCTGCAGCCGGTGGATGAGCAGGGCCTGGCGGGCCTCCCTCTCCCTGGACGCCCTCACCTTCCTCCTCCACTCCCTTTGCTCCCCCTCCATCTGAAGGGACAGGACGAGGGATGGAGACAACGACTGGAACAACTGGACAGACAGACGGACGGACAGAGACAGGTGTGTTTTAGGTGAAACGACAACTATAAATACAACAAACATAATGTAAAAGACTTTAAAAAACATCATCTGTTTAAAAATGACCAGAATGGAATCACATTCAGGACTGAACAACACACACTGAAAAAAAAACTTACTGTACAACCATACATATTGTGCAACTACACATACTGTACAATATAAGGAACTGACCACAACACAGTTTAATGTACTCCAACTTCAACACTTCAAATATAAAACCATCTTGAACAGATGGACTCTGGGTAAATTAACCATCTAGTAATAGTATTGAGGTACTACTGTGAGTATCACCTTAAACTACCAGAGGTCTCTGGAACTCATTCTGGTCTACGGGACCGATTCTGGTCTCTTGGTCTTTATCTGGACCTTCATTATAAAGCTTTGGTCCATCTTTAAATGCTCCACCTACACACCCTGTCACTCAGAGCTCTGTTCCGTGACTCTGCCTCCTCTCTCTCTGCTCGACTCTCTGCCAGCTCCTCCTGAAGTCGACACACCTCCTGTTTTAGCTCCGCCTTCTCCTCTTGCAGGCCAATCAGAAGCTCTGACTCCATGCTTACACCTGTTTTTGGGCAGCGACAGTGGATACAGTGAGTGGAAGAGGACGGAACCTTCACATTATTTATCACATTTAGTGTTTGAATCCATCTTCTCTTATTGATCAGTTATTGATTTGCAATCGTTTGTACCAAAATAAAACACATCATTAACCTTCATTAGAGCCAGGATTCATTTGATATTTACATTTGAATTATCTGAATATATGCAGATCAAATACATGAATGAATAAAAGATAGTGTCTGGTACAGATTGGTGACATGTCTTATATGTGATTTATTGAATCTGTTCAGGCTTTAACAGAATCTAACCAGAAAAACAAACTCAGACCAAGCACTTTCAAAAACCAGTGATTTTAGCTTTTACCAAAACACATTTGTGAGTCATCGGTTTAATTTAGAGAAAATAAACAGTAGAGTTCATAACATCCAACAGAACGTCAACTAAACCACCTCACCTTTGAAAGCACGTCTTCGGTCCTCGCTGGTTTGACCGGAAAGAAGGAGGTAATCCACCTGCAACACCGAAACACCCTATAACCCACCTACAACACCGAACGACATTATAATCCATTTGAACACCAAACCACATTATAATCCGTTATAATCTGAGACTGGCTGACGCGGTGAAGACACCGGATCAGAAACTGATGCTTCCAGTTTCGTGTGACGTGGATTTCATCCGGATCGTCGGAGGATTCAGGAGATCAGAACATACCCGAGTGAACTTTATTCTCCTGGTGGATGTTTTTATTCTCGTTTCTGTTTATCTGTGCTGTTTTCTACTGGTTAGTTCTGGACTCAGTTAAGATAATAGTTTGTAAATCCAATCAGATTGACTTGAGATTTAATCCTGATTCTAACCTGCAGACACAGCACAACCAGACAGAACACACAGAACCCCATGAGAACCAGAAAAAGGGACGCATTTATACACAGAACCGGGTTACAGAGCCCCACGAGAACCTGAAAGAACACACTGATACGCAGAACCAGAGTCCAAACATTACAACTGCTACTACTCACCGTTAGCCTGTTAGCATGCTAACTGTCCAACACAATGTTAATGAAGGCTGAAAGGTTCAAACCCGTGAAGACTCGGTGTAAATCCGTCCCAAAGAAAACTTTTTAATGAACATGAAAACTTGAATTAAAACAATTCATTAAAATATGTCGGTACCGGATTCAAATCCTAACTTTAACCCCGCGAAAGGAAATGACGTATGACAACAAGCTTCAGCTTCTTCGTCGCTTGCTACTTCTTCTTCTTCTTCTTCTTCTTCTTCTTCTTCTTCTTCTTCTTCTTGGTTCTGTGCTGGTGCGAGCTGGCACCACTTGGCGGACTGTCACCGATACGAAATTTCTGATCAAAGTTAAGTTTCATGTATTTATTTATATTATAACTTTTTTTACTCATTGTATTTATCATTTTTTATTATATTTATTTTATTATTCTATTTATGTCGAGGGCTGATTTTACTGATTAAACACCAGAGAAAATACAATTAAAACATTTTTCTGATCACAATTTCTTTTAGATAATGTAAAAATATGGACCAAACGCATCATCAGATGCATCATCGCATCTGTCCAATCACAACTTAGATGACCAGAGGACACGCCCCCTGTGATGGTGTCATAGAAGGTGTTTCTAACATAAAATCAAATGGATACAAATCTGCAAAATTTAAAAAAAAAAAAAAAAAAAAGTAATAATCTGACAGGTCTTTTAAATACTTAAATATATTTATTAGTATATGAAGTTAAGGCATGAAGTCAGTATGTTATGTCTTCTACACTTTATTAATTAATTCATTAAAACAACAGAATGTAACAAAATAACAGAATAAATTACAGTTAACCCAATGATATTCATATAAATAATCATTATTATATAACAGTTGAAATGTTTCAGCCAATCACAAAGCTTCAACAAACAGACACTAATAATAGTTATAATAGTTTAAATTTTCAATTCTTTTACTGAAGAAATGTTTCTTCTTTTTTAATAAAATCAGATACTTTAATCATAGCTTATTCAGTACTTTATTTAACGGATGATTCTGTTCTAATAAACTGTAAATATCAGGTAAAAGAGTTTTATTTTTGTGTTCAATGTCTTCATTTAATATGTTTCTATATTTAAAGGATGGTTTCAGTGGTTTTCCTTTAGTTACTGTCGGTGAATCATCCTTTATTCTTATTTTACATCATCTGATTTTTATCTAAATGGATGAAACATTCACACATACAGTTGTGTGTTTGTGATTTTGCCTGATATGAAAGGAACCAGGTTATTCTGGTTTAAACTAGAACCATATTAAACCAGATATCAAACACAAAACAAAAAACATGTCCATGTTTTGTTTTTGTTTTTTTTTTTGTTTTTTTTAACTCTGGATGAGTCTCCACCGCAACCTGAACCTAAATCTTTTTTTATTGAATAAATTATTCATTTATTGAGTCCAGTGACATTACAAACATATAAACATGGTGGTGGTTTTATTCCAGCAGAGGGCACCGTTCACCCAGACGACTGTGGACTGGTCAGAACCAAATCAAACCTTGCTTCATATTTATGATTATCTAAAAAGGGAACTGACCCAGACCAAGTCCAGGTCTTGATGAAGAGGTCCTAGTGGGTGGCTCAGTAGATCCTGGTCCTGGATTGGTAGGTCCAAGTCCCAGCCCTGCTTCTGGGTTGGTAGGTCCTGGTTCCTGTCCTGTTACTGGTCCTAGTCCAAGTCCTGTTCAATTAGTCCTGGTCCCAGCCCTGATCAGTAGGTTTTCAGTTTGAAGACTTTGCTGAGCCTGGATGTGGCGCTGGAATAAACCAGGAATGAACGTCCATCAGTGTTGAAGTGTTCGAAGTCTCTGCATCCAAAGGTCGGCAACGAATGAACAGGAACAAAGCCCTCATAGCCCTGCCACCTGGAAACACATGACAATAAACACACAAGACAACAATAAACACACAACTAACAAAAAACACGATACAACAAAAAACATACAACACCAATAAACACAATAAACACACAACAACAATAACTACACAACAAGTGGTGCCAGCCATAACAAACCCGATTCCCTGCATATATTGTAACTTATTTTGACATTAATCCAGCTGATGTCATCATATCCATGCATGTGCTGATGCTAGCATAATAATTGCCTCTATATATGTGCCAAGTTTGAAGTAAATTGAAACTAAATTACTGTTTTATAGACATTTGAAATTTTGCCCATTAAAAGTAAATGGGAGGGGAGAAAAAAGATTTTAAAAATTTATAAGACATTTGAACTTTGACCTACTTTTCCCAAAATATAATCAGATCTATTCTAGGTCACTAGTAATCTGTAAACCCAATTTAGTATGAAATAAATAAATAGTTTTGCTGTTAGAGTGTTAATAAACAGACAAACCCAACCAAAAACAACACCCTTTGCCTCCTCTTTAGGCAGCATGGTAATAAACAACACAGTAAACCCACATTACAATAAACATGTGACAAACACAACACACAACCCAACAGTAAAGACATTCCTAATCCAGACCAGTGTCTCCCTCTAGTGTATATGCGTGGGGTTACAGTAACAGTGGTGTGTGTGTGTGTGTGTGTGTGTCTGTATTATAGTAACAGTGGTGTTAGTGGTTCAAGTGTGTGTGTGTGTGTGTGTGTGTGTGTGTTTGTGTGTGTGTGTCTGTATTATAGTAACAGTGGTGTTAGTGGTTCAGGTGTGTGTGTGTGTGTGTGTGTGTGTGTGTGTGTGTGTTTGTGTGTGTGTGTCTGTATTATAGTAACAATGGTGTTAGTGGTTCAGGTGTGTGCGCCGTTTCACCTGTAGATGACGCTGTTCAGAGAATATGAGACACCGTCATGAGAGTTTCCAACAACTAAGAACTTGTCACCTCCAACGGTGAAGAACTCCCAGTCCACAGCGCTGTCACAAATAAATAAACAAACAAACAAATACACCAATGGAATGAATGAACAACATTGGCCAGGTGACTCCTCAGGGTTGAGTTAAAGGTTCAGGTTCTGGTTGTGTTTCTGATTTACCTGTGGGTCAGGATGTCCTGAAAGCGGATGAAGGTCTGCGTCAGGGTGTTGAGTTCATACACGGTGGAGTTGATGCTATAAACACTAGGACCTCGATCTGGAACCATCTGACTGTTGGCAACGGCCAGAAAGAACCGACCATCAATCTGGAACCACTCCCAGTCAGTAGCACCCACTGTCTAAGAGGAGGAGGGGGGGGGCAGAAGGAGACACAGGAGGAGGAGGACGAGGAGGAAGAGGAGGAAAAGGAGACACAGGAGGAGGAGAAGAAGGAGGAAAAGGAGGAAGAGAAGGACAAAGAAGAGAAGAAAGAGGAAGAGGAGGAGGAAGATGAGGAGGAGGAAGAAGAGGAGGAGGTTAGACATATTGTGTTTTCATGTTGTTTATGTATTGAAAACCACGTATGTGATTCTAAACCCTGTACGACAGGGTGTAGAGTGTGATGGCATCTCCATCCTGCAGAGGGTGGGACGGCCTTTGTCAGTGGGCGTGTCTGTAGATCAATTACAGATGCGTAAAGGCCATGTTTACACTGTGACGTGTCGTCTGTTTCACGTAGCTTTAACGTGTTTCATGTGGTTTTAACTTTAATAAAAGAGTTGGACAAGTTGGAACAGAACGAATGGAAAACCCCACAGACACACAAAACACACAACAGACACACAGTAAACCCACAGACACACAAAACACACAACAGACACACAGTAAACCCACAGACACACAAAACACACAACAGACACACAGTAAACCAACAGACACACAAAACACACAACAGACACACAGTAAACCCACAGACACACAAAATGCACAAAACACACAACAGACACACAGTAAACCCACAGACACACAAAACACACAGTAGACACACAATAAATCACACAGACACACAGGAACCCCACTGACATGTTAAAAACACATCAACTCTTTAGACCCGACTCCCATTGGACATGCCCACATTTACACTTCTATTGGACACACCCACACAGACTCTCATTGGACACACCCACATATAGACTCCCATTGACATTGTTTCCTGTTTTACTGGTTTAATTAAACCACACTCTGATGATGTTAACTCTGATAACTTTAATTAGCCCTGTAGATGCATTTTGCATCTGCATTTTGGACATGCTAACATACATAGCTCCTAGTGTTAGCACTAGGTCATTTTGAGCAGTGAGCATTATGAGGACACTGAGGAGATTTAATGGGTCTTGAACTGTGACTTACTAGCGCCCCCAGAAGGTCTGGAGTTAAGATATGTACTGGTCCAGATGAACCAGATCTGGTCAACATAAGAATCAGGCTCAAAGACACCAACAATCAATCCCAGAATCAAACCTTAAACCCAACAGGAAGTCCACCATGTTTCTTTGAAGAGTGATTTTTGATGTAATATTGAACCCCTTGGTCTGAGAAGACACAGGTCCAACCATCACCATCAGGTGTTCTTCTGTTTATCACCAGGGGGAGCCCAACCTGAACATTGTTCATATGAGCAAAGACTTACCGGGATGTCTTGGAAGGTTTGGAAGCATCCGTTCATCCAGATGTAGATTCTGGAGTTGATGATAGTAGTGCGACCATCAAAGGTGTTGGCAACCACCAGGAAGTGGTACGGTCCAACACTGAAGAACTCCCAGTCATAGGCTCCGGACGTGGACAGAGTTTGGTTCACCTCGAACAGCTGAGGATGGACAAAGGAGACAGAGAGGACATGTCCTCACCAGAATGTGGACAGTGATCTGTGATGGTCTGGGGGTTCTGGAAGACATCAGTACCTGAGTGTTTGGGTTCCACCTGTAGATCACACTGTGGATGTTGTGGTTGGAGTCTTTGGCTGAAGAAACACAGAAAAGCAAAGTGTAAAGTGTCAATCACTCGGTTTTATCCTGTAGGTGGCGACACATTCACTTTAGTCAAATGGCCTTAACCAGGTCCTTCTGCTGGGAGATGAATTCTACTCTGTTCTACTGTTCCATGGTCATAAATGGTTCTCCATCAGGTGAAATAAAACCACCTGGATCTGGATTTGGACTTAAAGCTTAAACCAGTTAAAAAAAGTAAAAAATAAATAAATAAATACACTGTGTATAATAATAATAATAATATTAATATCTGCAGTGACGTGGTTTAAACTTAACTCACATTATCTCTCATTCATTAAGTCTTCCCTCTGAGTTTTGAATCATGTTCATATTTAATGATCTAGTGATGGGTTAAAAGCAGAGGTCAAATTTTGGTGTGTTGCATGTTTATGTGTGTGAATCTACTGACAAAATAAAGATTTTTCTTTAAAAAAAAAAAAAAAAAAAAAGATCAGATCTAGTATCACGTCTGGGATCATTCTGGACTTTAATCTACCTCAACATAAAACGGTCCTGATGCTGATGGAGGTGATGCTGAAGTCAACAGGCCTTTAAACTGTGGCACAATTTATGGACAAAATCCTGTCTTTGTGGATGTTTTTGTCTGACTACACAAGTGTTCCACTGATAATATCTTAAAGACGTAAATTGAACAGAACTGAGGTGTTAGTTTTCAGAAAATCAAACCTATTTCTACACATATTAAATATGTGCATTTACAGATGGTCTTCTCATCCAGTGGTTTTGGATTTGTATCATATACACTATATGGCCTCAAGTACTGGGACGTCTGCCTATACACATGACTTTCGATGCCGTCCCATTCTTAATCTGTGGGTTTAATCTGGAGTTTACAGCTGTAACAGCTTCAACTCTTCTGTTCAGGTGTTCTTTCCGGTTTAGGAGTATGTTTATGGGAGTGTTTTTTGTCTACAAGTGCATTAATAAGTTCAGGTGTTGGAAGAAGTGTCCATTCAGATTCATCCACAGGTGTTCTATCAGGTTGGGGTCATTCCAGTTCCTCTGTACCAAACCCACTCGTCCATGTGTTTATGGACATTGCTTTGTTCACTGGTGTTGAACAGGAAGGGGCCGTCCACAAACTACTCTACAAACTTGGACCATGAAACTGTGCAAAACGTCTTGCTCTGCTGAAGCATTCAGAGTTTCTTTGACTGGAACTAAGGGTCCAAGTCCAACACCTGGACCCCCCC
>JAPSES010126765.1:0-15885 GCA_029822895.1 Maxillicosta whitleyi
TGTGTGTGTGTGTGTGTGTGTGTGTGTGTGTGTGTGTGTGTGTGTGTGTGTGTGTGTGTGTGTGTGTGTGTATTCTGTTTGCATCCACCTCTCCCTCTAAACGCAAACTGTGGCAGGAAAAGCTGCAGAAGTCCCTGCTGTTCACTTTCATCCACAGCGATGAATTTATTACGGTTTAATGAAACAGAAATAACATCAACATCAAGATTGCATATCAGATTTAATATAGGCTGCATCATCTGTGCGTGCGTGTGTGTGTCTGTGTTTGTGTGTGACAGACAGACAGACAGACAGATGAGTTTTATTAGGGCCATAACTCTTGAGAAGCTGCAGGCCAAATCTCTGCACACAGCGGGGTAATCTAAAACACTTTAGCTGGGAATTGAGAGTACGCTGCTAAATATTTGAAAGATTTCATGGCTTTACCTCTTACGATGGTGCGATGTGTTATTTAATCACACTGGTATAAGCAGGACCCTCAAATCTGAACGTGTGGTGGACATCCAACAAAAGTCGGTCAGTGTTCAGTGTTCACATGAGAAGACATTTAATCACCTTCAGGCCAGACATTAAAACCGCATCATATGTTATTTGACAAACCCTGCTTAAGAATGTAATGTGTCCAGAAGCTAGAAATTCAACTGAAGAGCAAAACAGTAGTGGGAAAACATCATACAGGATACAGGCCTATGATTAAAATATTATATAGGCTTTATATATCGCAGTTCCATATGATCAGTTATTATGTGACTTAGTCCATTATATTTCACTCTGTACTGGGGGTAACTGCATCTGTAGCTCAGCGCGTGCAAGTCTGAGGCTTGGTTTTTCTATCCATTCTCTCTCTTAAAGAGGTTTGCAGCGCCCTCTTGTGAGCATATGCATTAATACAAAAGGCATCACAGAAATGGAGTCATGGAAAAGATGAAGAGTCTGTGTTGTTTTTGCCTGACTTCATTTTTTGCACTTGTTACTGTTTGGCTGGAGCCGAAATAATTAATCTACATGGTGATTTAGCAGAATATAACATTTACAGTACTTCTTGAGAAGTCCTGTAAAGCCACCCTTATCATTACTGTAATGACCAACATATTTATTCACCACTGCCATTGTTACGATAAAAGCTGCAAGTTAAGGTTTAAAGGGACTGTATTCTCATGAAATAAAAGTAGCCGAAACACGAATCGATCAACTTGTCGTCAGTGAATTTGGCAGCGAGTGATTTACTGTCAAGACACGTTCATTTGTGATGTAGGCTATTTCATTAAAAACATTGGTTTGTCTATTATTCTATTCTATTCTATTCTATTAAAGCCTACTTACAGTGATGTGGAAAAAGGATAAAAAAAATTGTCAGTTATATTTGCGTAAATTCGTATGTATACATTTTTTCGCAGTTGTTTTTAATTTTATTAAACGAAAAGTTGAACTGCACGCGACTAGAAAAGACTACAACGCAAAGGACTGTGGGAAATTACCCAGTCTCCGTTCTGTTACGTCCACGCGCCGCGCCAACTCTCGTTTGGTAGTTGAGATGTCAATACAGGTCACAAAGGCTGAAGTGTGCCGTCTGCTAGTTTCTCCACAAACCCAAACCTGACTAGATGACCGAGTAAGGAAACACCACCTCATGTAAGTAGGTATTTAACTGAGAAGTTACTTGGTTAAAGCCTAATAATGATGGTTTTCCTCGGTTAGTGTGTCGGTACCAGTGTGTTATTGTTGCAGTAGCTAGCGCGGTAAAGCAGTAAACTAACACGCACAAAAGTTATGTTTTTTATTATTTGTATCGAAAGGTACGGGTTTTCGAGTTGAGTAACTGTGTTTTTATCGCCTCGGCTATATAACGTTAAGGTAGCTTGTTAGCTGTGGTGTGTGTCCAGTTTGGTTCCATCAGCTAATGTTAGCCCTGTATTAGCTGCTAACGTGAAATTATATTAATGTGTATCGGTCTCATGTGATAGCAGAGCAGTGACTACCAAGAAATTAGCTAATTCGCTTGATAAACTTGAGAAGTCATACACTGAGAGCCTTGTAAACGGCTAGTTCCCATTGAAATCCAAGTAGCAACACTGTAATATTTCTGTCTGTCCTGTTCATTGAGTTGGTCCTGGTTGACACATTCATAGTAACATCATGGAAAATAGTCCGGCTATTTGTTATTCTCTGCCCACTGATCCGATGGTGATTTAAAACTAATGGTAAAAGATGTTGTATTTAGGCCACACAGACTCTAAAGGGGAAAATACTGAGTCATGTTGAGTCGTATTGATAGGTAGAAGTTGTCATTCCAATAAAATATGATGTCTCTTGAGTCTCATTTGTTAATGTGCTAGTCCTAGATACAATACCCTGGCTTATATACTTAAACAAGAAATTAGCATTTTGCACTTCATTGTACAACTCTTTAGTTTTTATAACATATTCATCTCGGCCTGAAATTGACTGGTAGCACATAATGGTCAGTAAAACATAGAAAAGCACTAATGAGATTTACTACTTAAGTTGACAGTTAGTGGCAAATGTCAAGGTATTATTTGATAGGCTACTTGATAGTACTGTAGTACCATAGTGATAGTACCATAAATATCCAACCGTACTCCTGTTGCAACCTGGACATTTTGCACTTCTGCAGACATAAAACAAATTATGTTCATTGTGGATTATTATTTGTTTTTAAGAATTACCAGAATCCAATACAGCATTACGCAGATGGCTACACAGTGAGTGGAAACAAATCTGTACAGGCTACTATTTGTTACATAAGAACTATAATAAGGATTTTCTCAGCAAATCCACAAGTGCAGTAACCATTGTGCCTAGCTGTTCTGTAGGCAGCTGACATAATCCTGTCATGATGTAAGCATGTTGTTTTGACAAGGCTTAGATGAGTGTTTGTTTTTTTCACTTTACACATAGTACTTGTACACATAGTACACATGTACCAGTGTTTCTCAAACTTTGGGGGACAAAGGCTTGCCAGGGGGACATGGGATCTCTCTTGGGTGTTTTTCTTCAGGTTAGAACATGTAGAAGGTGGAACTGATGTTTTAGCATTGGGATACCCTGGGCTCATTTTAGTGCCATGATGATCTGTCACTATTAAAGACAAAGAGTATAGTTTTGGAGAATAGAGAGGGATTTGACTGGACAGGAAAAAATGTGTGATGTTTTGGTTTTTACACACAGATGTACAATGGAAACAGGCTCATTGCAGCCACTGATATTGTTAAAATGTTCACCTTTCTGACCAATATTTGTGTTCTGTTTGTTTTTGCTAAGTTTATTTGTATTGTTGAAGCAAAAATCTACGTTATTTGCAATTAGCACAACAAATTATTCAAGGAAAAACAAAAAGTATTGTCCCAAAATTGAATGGTTATGTCAATAAAAGTTGTAATTGCACCTCTGACTGTTACAATGTTGTTGGGGTTGAGGGGAGGGTCCAACAAAAAAAAAAAAAAGATTGAGAATCACTGGCATATACATTTACTGTCATTTTTCACTCCATAGCAAACAGAGGAGTCGAAGAGAAGACCACTGTAATTAGCAGACATGGGGGCTATGATATCACGATGGAGGGTAAGTGGAGTGGGACGAGTGGGATTAATAACAAAATGAAAATTGATTGGACAAGCAAAAAAAAATTCAATATGCTGTGAAAGTTGCATGTTTAGAGGGAACACACACACACACAAAACTATTTTGAAGATGGATTAAGTCAATTAATATGTTTAGACATGTACTGGAGAAATCAATGAAATACAATTAACATAAACTGAGCAACAAAGTAACAGTTGTTTCTAAGTTTTGTTTTTATTGAATCGGCAGTGATCTGATTGAACTAATTTATTATTGTGGTTTTCAGACAAAGCCAACAACAGTAGAACAGCTGGAGAACCTGGACAAAGTATGTACACAATATCATATCTATTTTAGGTCTTCGTAAAATGTGTGTAATGTATTTTTTTGTAATGTATTTAATGTACTTATTGCATGTTCCTATGATTTTCATGTTATGTGATGAGCAGGGACAGTCCAATATTCAGGAGTATTCAATTAAGGCATCATCATAAATAAACAAGGGGCAGATATTCCATATTTTACCTGGCATAGGTGTTTTGCTTCATTTAATAATTTATCTTAAAAACACAGTTAAACCTCTAAAAATGGCTTATAATAAGCTACATAGACATTGAGTTAACTGGACAAAACAAAGCAAATTCCATCCAAACTGAAAAGGTGAACTCTGAACATAATTGATTGTCAAGATTTTGTTGAAAAACCTTTAACCTCTGTGTTCTCTTTGCAGGAGATTAAAGAACTGGAGGAGTTTAGAACTAAAAACCAGCGTCTGCAGAAGGTGAAGTTGATAAAACGTTGAAGAGATGCTGTTGAACTGCAGTTTTTCTTACCTCATCAGTGTGTTTGCTTCTGTGTGCAGCTGTGGGTGGGCAGATTGCTCTTTTACTCATCCGTCCTTTACCTGCTGACGTCTCTGATCGTCTACTGGCTATACCTGCCTGAACAATGGTTGGAGAGGTTCATCATGGCTCTGCCTTTCTTTGCATATCCTATACTGTGAGTGTCTATGTTTATTCTATTAATCTATGAAACAACAGTTCAGAAATGTCACCTGTGAGTGTGTGAGCTGATTATTGTACTCTTAGCTAAGTCAAACATACACTTACAGAACTACATCATTGTTTCCCTTTCTTCACCAGGGTGTGGTTCATCAGGAAGCTGTTGATTTACCTTTTTTCAAAACGCACTGAAAGAAACAGTAAGTGGTCTGTCTGTCTGTCTCTGTCCACCTTTCGTGCTATAAATACACTGGATTTTGTTTATATCATTATCCATCCATTTGACATTTTGACTGTGCATTTTTACAGCTCAATTAAAATGAGATGGAACGGCATAATATTTTAGTAATGTGTATATACATGAATTTGATTTACATCATTTTTATTTTAGCAGTAGTAAATTAATCGGTTTATGAACTGATATGGGGTTTTCAGTAGCTGCTGCCAAGTGCTTGGAGTGCACGGCAGCTGGTAGCTGATGCATAATGCTGATGTAATGTTGTCTTTATTTTGCATCTAATAAAATGCTATACAAATTAAATACAATAAAAATGCAATTAAATAAGAATAATAAATGAGGTACAGAAGGGAGATACTTACCGGTACATGAACATTCAGTAACACTGTTATGTCTACACTGACCTGTTTGTTTTTTGTTTTTTTTAATTGTTATTATATGTATATAGATATACCAGGAATTACATCTATCTGGGGTTATTGTTCCTTCCATTTCTCAGACACTATTCACCTGATTCTTTTCAAGTTAGACACATGTTCTTTACCACGAGTAGAGGTCCAATGCACATTTTAATGGCTGAATTTAAATTGAATTTTTTTTTTTTACAATTAAAAAAAAAAAAATTCAGCTTAGAAAAAGTAACTAAAAAACTAACTCTATCTGATGTCTTGGACACTATCCACACAGGTTAAATTTCACACACAAGGTTCATTATTTTTATTTATTTTTTGTATAAATTTTTTGGAAAGCTTTTAAATACATTGAATGTCAAGACTCCAAATTAATCACTTGTTTTCAGTGGATTCAGTCTGTGCACTGTCTGCAGTCTGGTTATTGTACATTAAAAGTAGTGATAGCTAACATTAGTCCTCCGTAGCCACACTGCCTATAATCTATAATGTCGAAATTAAATGCATGTATATAATTTTTACTGTTATAGGTGATAAACTGGAGGATTTAAAGGCTTCAAAAAGAAAGATTGTAAGTATCCTGTCTTAGGTTTTGCACCTCTGACTGATTTTATTTTAATACATTCTGTCATGGGGATTGTGATTATGACTTTGTTTATCTGAATATTTTTGTTGTGTGACTAAACAAAGTTTTCTTTTATGTTTCCAGCTTGAAGAAGTGATGGAAACAGAGACATACAAAAATGCCAAACTCATCCTAGAGCGCTTTGATCCTGAATCTAAGAAAAAAGCTGTAAGTTTTCTTTTCTAGTTGTCAGTTTCATCTATTTTCTGTTTTAGTATTTTTATGTTTGTATGCCTTTGTTTTTTTTTTACTTCTGATGTGTTTGTTTGCTGTTTCATTGCAGGAGCTTGAGTCGACTCCGGTGCGTTCTCTGACTCCTCGACCAGGACAGGGTACAATACACATCACCGCATCAAAAACAACTCAAAGATTATATTTATAGCTTATTGAAATATGTGATATAGCTTAAACCAGAAATAGAGAAAGAAGAAAAGATTGAAAAAAACCTAACCACGTCACTGAAATCCATGTTAAACCCATCCCCTGGTAAAAGTGTTCCATTTGAAAACATTTGACGTCCTCTTCTCAGACATTCGACAGCGGGGGGTGCCAATGAGACCTATGCCAATGGGAACCCCAGCTCCAATGCCAATGACTCCCCCACCTGGAGTTCGACCTTCACCAGGTCCAGGGGCCACACCTATGGGTAAGGAAACACACCAGAGCTTTAAATATTGCTCTTTGTGCCTCCACAGATTGAGTTGACACCCTTGTAGTTGTACTTCTTGTTTGTCAGGCATTTTTCTCGGCCTGAAGGTTCCCTGAGTGAAAGAACTAAGTCAAAAGCAACTGGACTTTCTGTTTTCTGTTTCCACTTACCTTTGACTTAGTCATTTTAGATATCGCTGTGTCTATTCCACACTGCTCTCCCTACAGAACCTGTCCCTCTTTCAGCTCCAGGAGGACCTCCAGAGAGATCTGTGCTGTCCGCCTCCGTTCACAGGACCCCCACCTCCCCTATACCAGGAGTAGGTAGGTTGACATGCTGTAGAGAATAAATTTGGTTAAACACTGATACCGTTTAAGATTTTATAATATGCAAAGGTGATGAGAGGACATCTAAAATCTCAGTCTATATTTGTTTATGAAATGTCATACATTGTTATCTCGATATGTATAATATTTTTGTTTTTTGTAGGCATGCACCCTCCAGGTCCTCCATTAGCAAGACCCATTCTCCCCAAAGACAGAGGAGCTATGGACCGAGTCATCGAGTACCTGGTAGGGGATGGACCACAGAACAGGTAAAGCTGTACACACACCAATTTATTAGCCGTACTGAAAGAATTCTAAATATAAAATATACTGGAAGTGAAAGGTTATTTTTTTAGGTGGGCTTCATTTAACAGGATGAAACTCCTGGCCTCATTATTAGTTGGTCATAACTTTGCTTTGCAGATTGAGGCCATGATGCAGCTACAGTAGTCTTCTGCAGGAAATCCACTGTTTACAACTGTCTCTGAAACTCTGAACGTTGTGTCACAGATATGCTCTTGCAGGTTGACTGAACCTGTTCACCCACATTTACATCTAAACATGGGGAAACAAGTTCTGTTCTGTTCTGTGGGAAACAAAAATGTCTAAAAACGTCGGGCAAATTAACCACATTTACTTAAAAACTACTGGAAAGCAATGAATTTTATTAATTATTTTACCACATGCCGTCTCTCCCTCCTCTTGTCCAACAGATATGCAATGATCTGCCAACAGTGTTTTTCTCATAATGGCATGGCTCTGAAAGAAGAGTTTGAATATTTAGGTAAGAAAGAACACTGCATGTCTTTAAAACTCCACAAAGTTCTAAGTTCTTCTCGTAGTTCAAATAACACAGTCTATTGTTTTCTCTGTCCCCCTGTTTGTGTTCAGCGTTTCGTTGTGCATATTGCTACTTCATGAATCCGGCCAGGAAGACCCGCCCTCAGGCTCCCAGACTCCCAGAGTTCAGCTATGAGAGAAGACTGCGAGCAGAGTCTCCTTCACCTGGACCTACACCACGATCCGGGACTGACACTGAGGAGAGTGCGCCCCCTTCTGGAGGTACTGGAAAATGAACCTGCATTATTAAGACCCAATAAGGCCTGTTCTAATATCTACACTCACAGACTTTGAGGCATGTTCCCATTCAGGCCCAAGTCATGAAGATGATGATCTGTACCGTGTTTGCTACACCTCTAACAGATACACACACTCGGTACAGTTTACTGTACATTTTATTTTCCTTGCTCCATGTCCTAACCCTTGACAGCAGATGCTTTTTAATGCTTCAGTTGATCATATTTGTTTGGCTTTTCGGAATCTTCAGTGATGCAGAATTTTAATCTTTTGTTGTTATCAGTAAACAAGCAGCCAGCAGAGGTCCAATAACAACACAACCTTAAAACATCCCCATCTTGTTCAGTGAGTTTTAACATTTGGAAGAGGGATGTTTCACTATCATCATTCATGACTTTTTATGAAATTAAATCTCTAGAAAGGCTTAACCTTGTTGCCCTGTTGCACAGACAGAACCCAGAAGTCATGTGGAACTTTTCATTTTGCTTTTGTTTGTGCAAAATAATCCAATCACTTACTAAACTTTTTAAATCTGGTGACTGTTTTGTGTATTCTGCCACTATTACTGCAGTGGAAAGTTGTAGCGACTCATTGACTATGTTTACATGCACAAAATATTCTGCTTTTTGACCTTTTACAAGAAGACAAACTACCTAATATTCCAGTTTAAAAATAGAACTGGTGTCTTTTAGTGTTGCATTTGATGTTCCACAGTGAAGTCAGCCTCCCTCTTGTCTTCCATTAAACCCTCTCTGGAAAAAGTCAGCTTTGTGATATTTGCCTCCTGGCCAGGAATAGATCCCACATGTTCTGTCAGTGCCCTTGGCCATGGAGCTGATGAAGATCTGGAGCTGGTCCCCAAACATATTCAATAGCAGCTCACTGCTTCTAAGGTTTCACATTCTGATGCTAATGCTAATGCTAGGTACTGTGTATGTATTTGGATTTCTAAACTTCCGAGTCCAATTTCCCTACAATAATAATGAAGGCAGTTAGGCTTAAATTTGTGTCTAAATCAGAAAACCTTCCATCCAGGAAAAAAAAAAAGCCTAATTTGGAATTTCCAAGCAGGATATGCTATTTATATGACAAATATATAATAGTTACATTCTGAATAATATTGTGCATGTAAATATCCACATCTACACAGAGATCCCAGAAAAAAGGTGAGATGGTAACCCCTCTTTTTTCCACCATTCACCAATTTTAGTGATACAGGCTGGACTTCTACATAGCAGACCTGCATTCTGGAATCAAAAGGGCAGGAACACAGTGCAGTGTATAGTGTGACGTATTAACTTACACATCAGAAGTACCTCGAGCATAGTGGTGTTGCTAACCTCTCCATGCACTGTTAAACCAATGTTAACATGGATAGAGTCCTCCACCCAAAGTGACAACAGCTCGTGGATTTTGGCATCTCCCCAGTTCGACATCTTTCTGGTTGTGTCGATGTGTCTGTTTACTGTACACAGCATGCGCTCATTTTTAAAACCCCCGGCATGGAGGTCACACACGTAATACGTCATCAAAACATCACACCTTGGTTGCAGAATGTGTTCCTTTTACATAGCATTCCAGAACCATGATTCCACCTTCATCACGGCTCTGTTACTGCCTCCAGAGGCGTTACAAAGTCATGACAGAGGTGGGACCAAATGATCCCACCATTTCATAAACACACACGTTGTTCTGGAGGAAAGGTGAAATATTCCCAGAACAGAAGTGCTGTGTAAAAGGGGCTACTGTCTCCTCCTGATTACCACCTACTGATTATGACAACAAATACCATATTACAGAACAGTATGCACAGACAGAGTGGAGCAATGGATCAAGTAAACAAAACATTGCAACATTATAGATATTCTCAACAAATTGCCAGTTGAAGAGTCGAGACGATGACAGCAGACCTGATTCTGATCAATTCAGTGCAATTCAGTTTTATTTATAGAACCCAATGTCACAATAAAGTTGCCTCACAGGGGTTTACAGAAATTGTTGAATTGAAACAAAAAACACAATGAAAATGAACAAACATTCAAGTATCAGAGTTCCTCTGTCTCCTGTGAGCACACTCATCATGTAGTGTTCCAATGACTGGTGGGTTTAACAGTGTGGTCTTGCCTCTAGCCAAGGCTCCGGCTCCATGGAATGTGGTGCACAGTTTCCAGATCCAGCAGAGACCAAAGAACCCTCAGGGCCACCCTCTGCAGAGTCCAGGTTCCCCTGCCCCTCCTCTTCTGACTGCACTGTCTGAAATGGCTTTATTTAAACTGATTTAATTTAGATTAGTTCACAAATGGGTCCATTTACCTCACTGTGGAATCAAGCCCAATAGCTACCCAATGACTTTCTACTAATCTTACTAAAGCAGCAATGGGTTTAACAGTTACTAAATATTTCACAAGATCTGGGTCAAATGTTCTTTACAATCATGTCTAATCATATTTACAGAAATTAAATTGCTGGAGAAACAATTGGCAAAGTAATTTTTGGGAAATTTCTTAATAGGAGTGACTGTCCTGAACATTTGTATTTTATGTTGTACACAATTCCACTTGCCCCAGATCATGTGTTCACTGAGTGTACAAAATACTTGGACTACCTTTCTTACACATTTGTCTGTGTAGACATAAAAATCCTAACCTTTTCTAAACATCTGTCATGTTTTACAGCTACTCTAACCTTGAGTCTAAAATCAATTGGAGCTTCTGTTTGGTCAGATTGCTTCATTTAAAAAAAACAAAAAAGTCTAATATTTTGTGCACAAAGTGTCATTTTATTTGACAATTCTATCCAAAATCTGAAATGAAGTGGAGTGTATGTACTGAAAGTGTGGATGCAGTTTGATAGTGAATGTAATTTAACTGTTGATCAGCAGTAGGACAAGTTAATCATTACACTAAGGATGCAACGGTACTTGGGAAAACCATGTAGTGTTTGGCCCGCCCACACGGGACAATCCGCCCTTATGGATCAGGGGTTTTCTGTTTTTAGCAACTGATTTCTCTATCTGTCTCTCACTCGCTAGACATGCATGTGAGCAAGGAGTGCAGGGCAGCCCCGCCCCTCTGTGAGAGTCAGCAGACAGAAAAGTGTATTTAGACTCAACACACATCAGTCCTGCACAGATCCACAATTTTTTCCAACACCGGCACCGCCCGTACCTGCATACATTAGACTTGTGACCTGACCCGATCCGTGATTAAACACATTGTATACACAGTAACTCACATTTAAGTTCTCGCTGGTCTTTGACCCAGTGCTGTGTGGCTATTACAAGGAAATGTGTATGGTTAATAAGTGGCATTTTTATACCACTGTTTACTTTTACATCCCTATGCAGAGCAATGACATTCATTTAAAAAAAGTTCCATGTGGGTGTTATGTGTGCACATGTTTGTTTCATACGACTGTATACAAGGAATAAGAAAGAGTTCTATTGTTCAGCACAGAAAGTGTTAATTTATTTAGTACAGTCAGATAATTTGTTCCTAAGGTAAAATAATTATTTTGCTGACAAGCAAAATAAAAATATAATTTTGGGAGAAAAAAAACATTTCTCTTTATGCCCAAAACACATACCAAAACTGTGGCCCAAAAACCGAGGTACGGACTGAACCGTGGGATACCTGTACCGTTGCACCCCTTCAGTACACTGAGTGGCTGTACTTCTATTCCGGAGCATTTTTGGATCCTTTGGGTTTGTGCAGATTTTTTTCATTTTAATATTTTATGGTGTGGAAGAGGGAGGCTTTAAAGTGTCATTCATCTAATTTCTTCTGTTCAGCTTTCTCATATTTACTACTGTTAACCTTCAAGAGAATGCTGCTATTCTGCTTTCCTCCTCATCGGTGATTGAACTGCTCACCGACCAATCACTTTTCTGTAATTTATCCAAGCTCGCCCTTTCTCTCATGCCTGTACATTTGTTTCCTGTTCTCTCTTGGTTAAATACACACCTTACTTTTGTATGTTATTATCCACAGATGAGAAAGATATGGAAGAAGAGGGACCTGCTGAAGAAGCGGAGCCCAAAAGCCAATCAGAGGAGGAGCTGCAGCAGGAGGAGGAGGAAGACAAGGTAGTGCAGGAAGAGGAAGAGGTAGAACAGGAGCAAAGTCCGAGCGACCCCGCTGAAACAGAACCACCGACACCATAGGTCAGAAGAGGAAAAGGCACATTGGATCTTTCTGTCCAAACTCAAAGGTGTTGGTAAAGGCCATGATACACATGTAACATTTTAAGCAATTCACACAACCACAAAACTTCACAGTATACAGCTGACACAGTATGTGTATCAAAATAATTATCTTCATCATTTCTAAGTTTGTCCATACATTCAGGCTAAAATGCTGCTGTCGTACCATGGCCTTAACAGTTTGATTTTGCTGATTGAAAAGCTTCCAGATTGATGATTGTACTTAGGTCTAAGGTGTTCCTCGATAGAGTAGGCGGCTGTTGGTTTGGCTTAAACTGGGTGAAACTGACAAACTCAAAAAGTTTAATATTGTATCATTTACAGAAATATTAGAAGGTTTGAGCTGTTTAAGTATTTCCTGTAGATGCGCTGATTTGTTTAATGAAAGTGTCATGATTTTAAATCCAGCTGCTGTTTGACCATTATTTTGTCGTCTGATAGAGATGCACCTTTTGTGAAGGGAATTCTGGGCTCATAACAGTGTTTAAAAGAACTACTTAACTGATACTGATGTTATTTTCTGTTTATTTTTTTTTTGCTGTTATTTATTTCTTGTGTTTCAACTTAAGGGTTGTAAAGACTTTTAGGCCTTTGTCATACTTTGAATTAGCTCAGATTCATTTATGCAGCCTTTAAGACGACACAGCAGAAAACATCCACCACTGCCAGCAATGAAATAACATGTTATTTGCCAACAGCTGATGTCAGTAATTACGGCGAATATGGAACCACACAGATGTTCAGCCAAAAGATAAATGGATGTGCATCCCTAATTGTAAGTTTGACTCAATGTTGTTATTATTCCACAATATTTAGTCGACTAAAGCTCAAAATATTTCACTTTGTTTGGACGTGATCAAATGTGTTTTCAGTGTAGACACAACGATGCCATCAGGTTTAGAGCTACAGAGAAAAACTCTTTGCTACTTAATCCCTCATACATGTTCTTAAACTGACAGTGAGAACGTGGATCTTATACCTCAGTTCTACCTGCATCCTCACCTGACAAGACTGTAAATGGGATGTGAGCCGTTACCCAAAGCACTGTGTTAAAACAGATGAGTTACTGCTTTTAAAGAACAAACCAGAACAACAAAGCAACTCTGCTATGAAATGGAAGACAGTCTCCTACAAAGGAGAGCCAAGATAAAACTAACCTTAAAAGCACTACTTGAAGTCCTTTCACCATCTGATTTTAAATATCCATGTCCGCTTTCTGTTTTGCCGGGAAGGGAAGTGTCCTGCAGCGTTCAGAGGCAGAAAGCAGCAGCGACTCCCCTTCATCTGAGCAGACGCTGATGTTCAGCAGTCCAATGTATTCTCAGTCTCTTCAAAACAATGTAGCTCAGTGTGAGGTCAGTGAGATTAGCCGCTGTTTTGCCTCAGAAGCCTAGCTGTAGTCTGGGAAAAGTGAAAATTAGTAGTAAATTTGTTCTTTTTTTCTGATATTTTCTTTCTATGTAAGTGAAGCTGACAATGTAGCAACCTCCTATTTAAATAACACTCTTAGGCAAACAACTAGACAGCAGTTAAAACTGCCAGTTCCTCTCCATTTTCATCTCTATGATTAATATTATTATTAATAATATTGCCAATAGTTTTTCAGTAAGGTCACCATTTGCCAAATGCTGTGTTATTTTATCTGTATCACTTTATTTGCACTGAGCTCCTGTGGATTTATTTATTTGGCCCTTTTTGTTTTTCAGACAAATTTTCAGGTATTGCCATGCTGCTTGTTTTAAATAGAAAATGAAATGTTTGTGTGTGGCATTGCCTGAACTGAATAGTGTAGGTCTGGTTTATGTTCTGTAGTGTTTACGTTTCTGCAGATTACAGAGCTCTGACAGTGTTTTTTCTTTGTGGCATTTTTAAAGCGTAGTCACAGTAAATCCCAGTGCCATCTGTCTGTGCCTTGGCTGCTTTTCTTCTTTCCATTACTTTACTGCATCCAATTAAAGAGCTTCATTTTGTTTATTCTGAATCCATTTAGAACAAAAACCAAACAGTTTTGGTAAAGCGGACTCTACACAAACTTCTAGGCCTGATGGGAAATCATTCAAAAGGACGACAATCATCCACTGATATGATTCAACAAAGTGACAGATTGTCAGAACATCTGTGAATTCTATTTGTAGTTTTTCCTTTCCCTTGTAATGGGGTCATTTAGGGGGTGTAAAGACACTGTTTCACCTGTTGGATCAAGACAAGAAACCACCTGATAGTCCGCTGACTGTAGGTTTTACCGTTGCTTACCATTAAGTTAAAGAGTATGTGAACTTTTAATGAGTTCATATTAACCTGTTGAATAGGTTTAAGAAGCTTCCACTTCCCACATCCTCCACGTGTTGTTTTTCACACTGGCCTTTTTAGGATTACTTTGTTATTTATAGTTTTGTCTTGCTCTGCTTGATTTATGAGGTATGTTTCCGTCAACACTGCCCTAAGTGTGTGCATGGCACGCTTAATAAAGTTTTTCTGCAAAAATGAAAAGACTTGGGTATGTTCAGTTCTTTGGTCAGTGTTTCACATACACACATGACTTTGGCACCAGTTAATATTTAATGAACCTATTATACACTGAAAAATAGAACTTTTATTGTAGTAAAATATATGAAATTAACACAGTGGTGTGATTTAAGATTCAGTGAATGGTTTTAGTGACTGTAGCTCAGTGGTTAATGCCACTGACTTTGGTGCCAGTTCAAGAGCCAGGTGATCCCTTGGGAAAGGTTCTTTACGCTATATGTCCCAATAGCCACAAGGGAGCAAGCCCGGTTGTGTCAAGAAGGGCATCCGATGTAAAAACCTGAGCCAAATAAACATGCAAAGGTAGTTTACTGTGGCGACGCTGAAAGAAATCATCATCAGTGACATGTTTTTTTAAGTAGAATATGATAATGCACAGTACATTTTAATGTTCCCTTAATTAGTGAAATTAGTCTTAGACTCATGTGCTTTGTTGTTACTTAAGTGCACACTCCCATGGTTATGGTAAAATTGTTATCGTTTAATATGCACATATGATAATGTGATAATTGAACTGTGTGAATCTTTGGTATTCATGTTTCACTGTCACTACATAAACCTGAATATTTAGTAAAGATTCATACACTGTAGCTCAAAGTTGGAAAAAATGTTGTCAGACATAAGAATATCAAGAATAAATCAGTCACAATCATTTCAGATGAGGTAGAAATATTTAATTACAACACTATTGGCAACAGTTTATAAACACAGAGCACATTGGAATATATACGGTTATAGAAAAAAATATTAGACCACACTTGTTTTCTTCAATTTCTTGTTTGTTTTAATGTCTGGTACAACTAAAGGTACGTTTGTTTGGGCGAATATAATAACAACAAAAACAGCTCATAATAGTTTAATTTCAGAGCTGATATCTATCCATTTTCTATATTTTCTTGATAAAAACCCAAATCACTTCAGTTCTTACATCAATATCTATGTATTAGTGCTGGGAATATTAACGTGTTAATCGCGATTAGATTAATGTAAATTGTGATCGAGAATATTTTTTTAATCGCGATCAGTGTTTGCCAGTATTTTCCGCACTTCTACCATCCACATGCAGCTATTCTGGTTGTATTAATTAAACTTATTGTCAGTTAAACGTGTTATTTCGAGTTTGCTAGTTCATTCTACGCATCCGTAGGCAGCTCGAGCGGAAGCTTTTTTGTTTTCATTTATTTACAATTTCTCAAAGTATCCAGTCATTCATTCTTAATACTTGTTTTCCTTTCTCTACACTCTTTTTG
>JAPSES010126775.1:0-15882 GCA_029822895.1 Maxillicosta whitleyi
GGTCTCCCCCGAATACAGTTTTCCGCAACAAAATTCCCTCAAAAACAAAAACCTATTTCAACCCTGAAAATATTTCCGCTCTCATGTCAACATCTGAATAATGTGTTTTATGGTGATGTGTCTGTAGTTCCATCCTCCCTCCGCGGACAGAGGGAGGGAGAACTGGGCCATAAAGGCGGTCACGTGACCCGCGCTTTTAACTGATGGACAGTGAGGGAGAGAGAGAGAGAGAGAGAGAGAGAGGGGACAGGTGTGTCCAGGTGAGTCCAGGTCCGGAGGCTCAGTGTACCTGTAGACCAGGTGAGACAGAGGACAGGCTGGATCCGCAGTATGCTGAGGGACCCCCCTCACCTGGAAACATGTACGTGAGCTACCTGCAGCTGGACAAGGACCCCGCCATGTACCCGCACCAGACCCCGGTGAGCCGACACCCGGGCCTCAGCCTCAGCCCGCAGAACTTCGCAGTGCCCGCCCCGCCGCAGTACACGGACTTCCCCGGCTACCACCACCACCATCACCACCACCACGGCCTCAACAACGACCCGGTGGCCCAGCAGGCGGGCACCGGTGCCGGCGGCTGGAGCCCG
Organism: Maxillicosta whitleyi; assembly: GCA_029822895.1. Classification (NCBI taxonomy): domain Eukaryota; kingdom Metazoa; phylum Chordata; class Actinopteri; order Perciformes; family Neosebastidae; genus Maxillicosta; species Maxillicosta whitleyi. The sequence continues at coordinate 588 of JAPSES010126775.1, forward strand.
GCTTACCCGCCTCCTCCACCGCCGCCCACACGGGACGAGTGGTCCACGCACTACGGCCACCCCGCCGCCGCAGCAGCCGCAGCGGCAGCCGCGGCCGCCGCAGCCGGGGGGCCTCCGCCGGCCTCCGCGGTGCACGGAGCCGTGGGACCCACCCTGGGCTTCAGCCCGCCGGAGTTCCCGGGGCAGCCTCCGGCGCTACTGCCCTCCTCCCTGAACGTGTCCTCGGGTCAGCTGTCCCCCGGATCTCCGCAGAGGAGGAACCCATACGACTGGATACGACGGTCCTCCGCACCGCCCCTAAACCCCAGTAAGACCCGCAACAGCACACACCAGAGCCGGCCATCAGTGTCCGATCCGCCGCTGCGCATGGAGCTCATTGACCCCCGTAGTGTCTCTGTTCTGTCATTATTGATCATTTTTCTGTTGATTCTGAGGCAAAATCAGAACAAACTACAGAAGAGGATTAGGACCACCGGGAAATAAAAATAAAAGTTATGGTAATAAAATAAAAATTAAAATCTATGGGACTGTCTTTTGTTCCCAGTGGCTTTAATCCTCTTCTGTGACAAAGACACTGTCACCGTTTGACATTTTAATATGAGGCAGAGTCAGAGGAGCTGATACTCAAATGTTAGACCTGATACAGGACCAGGTCCACGTAGACCACATGTGGGATAAAGAGGGACAATGTAGGCCAGGTCATCAGACACTTACATATGACGTTTAATTAACAAAGATAAAGACAAGACAATCACTAGCCTACGTATAAAAACAACAACAAAAAAAGTCAAATAACCACAATAGTAATAATCAACAGACCTATTTTCTTAACTATTTTTTTTTTCCAAAATTAAAGACGTAAAATTAAACAAGAGTCTATATCGAACTGATTTGGTCATAGATGACGTTCTAAATAACAAACAAAAATAAGCATTAAAATAAAAATAAACTAAATAATTGACAGGTTATTTTTCCCTTGTGATTTTAGTACTAATCAGTAGAGATCTGACGTATTTTTTTTTTTTTTAATTTTTTTTTTTTTTTTTTTTTTTTGACAGCTTTAATATTAACTAAACCCCAAACAATAGAAGAGTCATGAAGTTTTATCTGTAGGCTACATATCAAGACCAATTCACATTTTTAAGAGAAAACACAACGTCAGAGAGGTTAAACATTTTTTTTTATCCGCATATGTTGTAAATTCTAACCGTATTTTTGAGGGGAAAAAATCCTAAGAAAAAAAAAAATCAGTTTTCGTTTGCTTTCCCGTTATTTCGTAATCATCTTCAGTTCGCTGCAATTGAATGCAATAGCTTTTTTTTTTTTTTTTTTTAGAGATTTTGTAATTGAAACTTGAAAATTTTCCGCTATAAATAAAACTTTTAAAAAAGACCTGAAATTGTAAGTAAAATAGCGTCCGGATTAAACCAAAAATAGTGAAAATTTACATTTATAATATTGGTAACGAGTAAAAAAGAACATTATTTTTTAATAATTAAAGCAACAGAAGATTTTGTAATAGAATAATGAAGTCATTAAGGTGGAAAATCAGTCAAAATAAATAGAATGTCGATCAATTTACTAACTGTCAATAATAATAATGATAAATCATACTAATAATAGTCTTTTCTTATTTCTTATGGACGCATATTAACCGATTAATCGATCGTGGGACTGTTCTGATTTGTCGTGCGTGGGAGGTGTCCCGTGTCCGTGTCGCCCCCTCCTCGTGGAGATCAAACGTGTGAAGTGGGTTTGAAGCCGTTGTCATGTTAATGTGACTCTTTTTGTCTCTGGGCGGAGAAAACACGACGAGTCACACTTTGAAGAGTGAAGTGTGACTTTTTTTTACGAGGTTTTTTTATGTCACACATAACGAAAAAAAAAAAAAAACCTAACACACACCACAGCACGAAATTAAACCCGATGAAGTAACTGTAATTGATCTATTTTAGCATTAAATCACAGGTTCGCCATAATTTTCCAATATCATTTTATTTGAGAATGTTTGTATTCGTACATATTTAAATCGTTTTTGTTTTTTTGTTTTTTTCAGTTATTTTTGAATTAGAAAACAGGGTTGTAGTTCTGCAAAAACAGGAAACATAATTTGTTAAAAAATAAATAAATAAAAAGTTACAGTTGAATCTGAAACTTATGATTATTTATTAAATTAAAAGTTAACAGTCACAAATTGAACCTATTTTCACTTTATTTTATGTTTTAGACATCACTGGACATCACAAAATTTAAATTCTAATAAAACTTATTAACATTTTTCTTTTTTTTATTCATTAACATCCTGCTGTCTCAGGAAAAAAAGTAAAGAAAAGGCTTTGTTTAATAAATATATATCAGTTCTTTACATAAACACCTTAAATCTGTACACAGATCCCCCCCACCCGCAACTTTATATTTTCCTAAGTACCAAATAAATTAACTTTTTACACATTTTAATCATATTATTTGGTGCATATATGCAATGTATTTAATTTAGTTTATCTTACATTTAAATATGTTGTATGGATCTCCATTTATTCTTCCTATTGGTTTAGTTTATGGGTTTTATTGATCATAAATCTGATCATGTGACTTTTCAGATAAACATATTTAACCCTTTCGTACTAGTTTGGTCAAATTTGACCCATTTTCACATTCAATATTAGTGAAAAAATAAAAACAAACAAACTTAAGCATAATTTTTTTTATCCTGAAATTTGATGAGTTTTCCTAAATTTTGCCAAAATACACAAAAATTATTATATTTTAAAATGCTGCAGGCGCTACAGATATTTGGACACTGAGACTGGTTCGGCTCAATTTTATATATAAATCATAATATGTTTTATGTAAAAACAGGACGTGATACTGTGCGATAGATGTTTTTGTCCAAAAAAAATGAGTTTGTAAAACTTAAAAAAACAAAATGCTCTTCCTGTTCTGAAACATATTTATATATTACATATATTTATTAATGTGGGATAGTCTATTTAGACATTCTACATAAATCTGTATTCAAGCGGAAGGTTGCTAGTTCAAATCCCAGGTGCGCCCTTTGTACTATACATGCCTATATACCTTTTAAGTCGCTTTGTAATGTGATAATAATGTAATGTACTGTGGGTTAAATTTGACCTGAAACAAACCTTGAAGGCTGAAGCAAGGAACAGTTTGTAAAGGGTTAAAAATAAAGTTGAACCTCTTGAAATGGTTGAAAATAATCAATCGCCATGACCTGGACGACTACGAATTTACGCAAAAAAACAGGATTGAACTTGTGCCAAATTTACAGGATGCAGTTTATAAATGAAAATATCAAATATACGAACACGTGTCCACGTAAAAAAAGGAAAAACAACTGTGATAAAAGTGGGTATTCTATTGGATTGTTGTTTGACTGATGAAAAGAACACGATCATAAGAAATTTTCATGTAAATGAATGAATATCTCCATTATTTTAGTTTTTATATTCTCCGTAGTAGCTGCAGATTATTTATTTTTTTTACTTGTCAGTTTTAGATTTAGGAAGAAGCTGAGTATTTGTACATCCGTTCCGGGCGCTGGTTATTTATTCTGTTGAACGACTTCCTGTATTTCATCAGTAAAAGTGTTCAGTTGTTGGATCCTGACAGTCAGAGCAAACAGATTTTTTACAAAGCGACGCAGTATTTGTGCACACGATGATTCAACAGCAGCTCAACACAACATTTATCATGACTTTATGAACAGTTGTGGTCAAAGGTTTGGCAGTTATAGAGTTTCTGAGGTCACCTGATGAACAGTTACAAGCACCAGACGCATTTCAAAGACTTTCTTTGGCAAATAAATTACTGAAAAACTGTATGAATGACAAATGAAGCAAAAGCAGGACTTGAGCTAACGTCGTAAAAGCCGAAATAAACCACTATGTCAGGTTTTTTTAAATTTTTTTTATTTATCCTGATGCGTCTTTTACATTGACTTGCTGTTTTTGTATTTTATATTTTGTCTCTTTATGCATCCTGTGTGTTACCTCTTTGCATTTTAACTTCATTTTTATCTCGTCTTTCAGATTGTTTTCGTTGTTTTTTAACCCGGGTAACGACCCAAACAACCATCAGCCACCAAAAACATCTGTAATACCTGTTTATTCATTAATCTTGTCAACACATGGAAATAATTGGTGTAAAATGCAGTTTGGGTCATTATTTGGATGTTCAGAGGCTAGTTGCCATGGAAACGCAGTCATCTTCTACAACATTGATTCACCAGTAAAACCCTGTGGATGTATTTTGCTGGAAAAAAAAAAAAAGTAACTTTTTCTGGAGTTTTCTCTGTTTTTTGATAAAAATAACCATCAACTTTAATCTGAGTTCTAATGAACATCTACGTTGTCAGTAAATTAAGTCTACAAACAAAAAACAAAAAAATACAAAATACATAAGATAAGATAAGATAATATTGATCCCACCATGGGGAAATGTCACAGTTAACAGCAGCAACAAACACACAAATATAAAGAAAAAGAAAGGTAGAAAAGAAAAACACAAGTAAGAAATAAAATATAAAATAAAATGAGAAAATTGGTATTTATATGAATATTTATACAAGTAGAGGATTCTAATTAAACAGTGATAAATATTGATAAATTGCTTAAGAAAGGTTAAAAAAAAAGAGGGAAATTCTATGCTGTTCTATTCTATGCTGTTCTGTTCTATTCTATGCTGTTCTATTCTATGCTGTTCTGTTCTGTTCTATGCTGTTCTATTCTATTCTATGCTGTTCTGTTCTATTCTGTTCTTTTCTATTGTATTCTTTTGTGTTGTATTCTATTCTATTCTATGCTGTTCTATTCTATGCTGTTCTATTCTATGCTGTTCTATTCTATTCTATTCTATGCTGTTCTATTCTATTCGATGCTGTTCTGCTCTATTCTATGGTGTTCTGTTCTATTCTGTTCTTTTCTATTGTATTCTTTTGTGTTGTATTCTATTCTATTCTATGCTGTTCTATTCTATGCTGTTCTATTCTATTCTATTCTGTGCTGTTCTCTTCTATGCTGTTCTATTCTGATCTATGCTGTTCTATGTTCTTCTATTCTGTTCTCTTCTATGCTGTTCTATTCTATGCTGTTCTATTCTATGCTGTTCTGTTCTATTCTATTCTATACTGTTCTGTTCTCTTCTATGCTGTTCTATTCTATTCTGATCTATGCTGTTCTATGTTGTTCTATTCTGTTCTGTTCTATTCTATTCTATGATCTTCTGTTCTATTCAATGCTGTTCTCTTCTATTTGTTCTATTCTGTTCTATTTTATTCTTTTATTCTGTTCTAGTATAAAATTAGCTCGACGTTGTAAATAAAAACAGGCCGGTTCGATCATGTTTTTAATGTTTGGTTCACCTGTGGACGAACAGCTGATGTGGCGTGGGCTGCGTCCCGTGCCTCTGCACAGTCCAACTGTTGGTTTTTACTTTCTACTAAATGAGGCAGAAAGTGCTCAGCTCGCACAGATGTTGGTCCCAAACTAAAATGTTTGAGTTGGAGTTGAGCTGGCTGACTGATTATGGAGCAGACGGAGAGCTGAGTGTTTAAAGAAGACGTCTTGTGTGTTTAGTGTTAATACTGAATCAGAGCGTGCACGTCGGACACGGACGCAGGCCTTTAATCCACTTTAAAGAACTCACACATCATCTTTTTTTCACAAAATGGAAGCTTTTTGTTTATCACTGAACAGGTTTAGTTTCCAAGATGGACGACAAGCTTTCTACCCCCGAAAGAAACGCAAGGGGTTTGTTTTTGGTTCAGGTTTTTTGTTACCTCTGCCAAGGAGGTTCTGTTTTTACCAGCGTCTGTCTGTCTGTCTATTTGTGTGCAACATAACTCAAAAAGTTACGGACGGATTTTGATGAAATTTTCAATATTTGTTGTCAATGGCACACGGAAGAAATTATTAACTTTTGGGGTTGATCCGGAAGAAATCCTGGATTCTGGATCACTTTGAAATTTTCATTAACACACTGGCCAATGGGTCCAAAAATGTAGTTTCTCAGTATCTGGTTAATTATTGACCAAACCTAATGAAATGTTCAGGAAATGTTCGCTCTGAGACAAGGAACAGATGATTAAAATTTAGAGGAGATCCGGATCACTGTCTGGATCCAGGGATTTTTTTAAAGGATTATCTATTAGTTATCATTGGCGTTGCTGTGGTAATAATAACCACCAGATGGCGACTCCTGTTTTCTCAATTCATTGTTTAAAAAAAACAACATTAATTTTAGCTGACGCTTTTATACAACGCGACTTACAAGGTATATAGGCATGTATAGCATAAAGGGCCTTGCTCAAGGGCCCACCTGGGGTTTGAACTGGCAATCTTTCGCACCAAAGTCTGCAGTGTTAAACACTAAGATATCCTTCCACAGTCATTGTTTATTTGTACTTTTTTTTTCTCTAAAACATAAAGAAAGGTTTGGAGTCGACATTATTACCTCCGCCAAGGACGTCATGTTTTTACCAGGGTTTGTTAGTAAGTTTGTTTGTTTGTTAGCAAGATAACTCAGAAAGTTATGAACGAATTTTAATGAAATTTTCAGGAAATGTTCGCTCTGAGACGAGGAACAGATGATCAAATTTTGGAGGTGATCCTGATTACTGTCTGGATCAAGGAATTTTATTATTATTATTATTGGTTTTGTTGTAGTACTAACAAATGTCCACCAGATGGCAGTGGAACTCCTGTTTTCTCATATAGTCCACGGACTTTTCTATAGACGTATCTTCACAGTTATGGAGCTAGATCCTGAAGAAAACCACCATCACGGAAATGTTGATTTTCGCGAATAACTATTCAACAAATAACTACTACTAAACTATTAAACCAAACAATGGAATATAGTTTTCTTAAAGCTCTTACATGGTGGTACTCTGGTGCTTTTATTCTGAAATCCATCCATGTCATTTACACATTATTATATGTAAATAAAATGATAAAATATGTGACTGTTTGTGTCTGTAGGTCTATGGTTGGAGCTTCAGCAGGTTTTTGGACAGAATTGTGTCAATGATTGTATTAGTTCAATCTTAAATTCTAAATAATTGAGTCAGAAAACATACAACTGGAACGCTTTTATTAGATGAATTTAGCATTTCTTTAGGAAAATGAGAAATATCGCAATGTCACTGTTAAATTTGTTAAAGGACAGTTTGTAGATGTACACATTTTAATTATACAATTGTACTTTTTTCACACTGAAACATAGCAATTACAAATATAATTGTGGAATTGATATCATTTATATATTATGTTATTATTGTAATGATTTCAGGTCGTGTTGGGCTGTTTTTGGCCCCTGAACCAACACGAGTTCGACCCCCCCGGTTTACACGGTTTTCCTCGTGAAACAAACGTCATTTCATTTGAGCCGTTTCATTGGTCAACGTTTTTGGATCTTGAACTAACGGACGCCGATGATGTTCGACGCGTTCGACCATTCCTGGCGTTCCTGAAGATACTCCTGACCTCCGTCATCAGTACACTGTAAAACGTCCCCTTTAAGATTCTGCGTACGGTTACGTGTCCACAAACATTTGTGACACATTTATTACTGTGAACCTGCACTAAAATGTAAAACCAAGCTCTGTGTTGTGCGTCGGGTTCTAATATGTGCTGTGTTTAGTGAAAGTTCTTTAACACCTCATTCATTCTGCTGCACATACAGATACAGATAGAGCTCGGTTATGCAAATCCACAGCGGCAGGTTTCTATTTGAATACAGGAGTTCTACTGAGGACACATTATATGGGTTTATAACGCATCATATAATGTACAAGCATACTCCAGGACACTTTTACATACTAACAGAAGGTGTGATTTCTGAGCTCGGACGCAGATGTTTCACTAGTTTGTACAAGGATTCAATTATTATTATTATTATTATTATTATTATTATTATTATTATTAAATGCCGCTGAGCAAAGCACCGGGGTGTCAAACATGTCAACATCCGGCCCCCCCAAAGGGTCCAGTCCTTGTGATGACTTTCTCAAAATGATAAAATTATACCAATATATTAACAATCATTTTAGTTCAGTTCCATAGACATAACAATTCCATTTCAAGTGGGTCATAAATCGGTCAAATACTACCATAATATCTAATAAATACTCACAAATCTGTAAATATTATCATGTATTTACACCAAAACAAAGGCTAATTTTGCAAAATGTGAATAATCTGAAGAATGTCTTAAGACAAGTGCTATTTTAACAATATTATTATCTGTTATTGAATGTTTTGTGTATTTGTAGATCCACTGTGATCTGTAAGTTATAAAGTACATGTGGAAATGATAAACTGAAGCAGAATATTGTTAAAATTACACTGAGTTTGTCAGTTTGTTCATGTTATTCACCTTGTTTGAAAGGATAGTTTGTAGATGTAAACTTTTTCATAATGTAATTTTACTTTTTTTCCACTATAAAACGTAGAGAAACGTGTACAGACGTGCATGGAGACAGGTCGCAATTTAAGTGGTCAATAGAAAAAAGAGGTGTGGTCATAACTAAAATTATTTTAATTACTAAAATATTAATTGAACTTACATTTATTCACACATTTGACCATATCTACGAATGAGTTGACTGTACTTAACCCACAGGGAGTTATGTCTGACTGACTTGTAAGCTGTTCATAGTAAATTCAAAGGTCATTATGTCTTTTATTATATCATTATGACTTTTTCACTCACATCTATCATTAACTGAACATCAAACCCAGTGTGTCCATCCGTTGGTACTGATCCAACTCCATGGGTTTTACTGAATGAATCGATGTTGTAGAAGATGACAGCGTTTCCGTGGTAACTACAGAGCCTCTGAACGTCCAAATGGGTCATATCTGATGACCAGGAAAAGATGATAAACTGTATTTGACGCCGATTATTTACCTGGGTTGATAGAATTAGTGGATCAACAGGTGTTAACTCTTTAAACCCTAAGCCTAAAATGGTCTACCTGGACTTTTTTCTTTCTTTTTTTTTTTTTCTGATTTTGACTATAAAAGATCCTACACACTGTCCACTCAACTTGCAAAAAACTTTAGTTATTGAATTGTGTGTGCACTAGCCTCCATACCTGTGTTATTTTGACTATAAAAAGATTAGAATACATGTGGTAGCTGAGTCATTTTGTCCATTTTTTCTAGAGCATGTGGGATTTTCAAACTCTATCTGTCATTTATATTTCACTGCGTGTTATAATTCTGCTTGTTTTGCAGCTTCTGGTTCAGTTAAAATAGTTAAATTAAAATAGTGACCCAATAAAGCCTCAGGTTTCAGAACCCATTGAAACCGTTTTTGCACTGCACAAACACTGAAAGAGTTACAGCCATCCAAAATATATATGTACAGAGTGTGTCAGCGACGACACGTCAGGTTTCAAAGGGTTAAACATTTTATATGAGTTGATTATTTTAGTTAGTGAATGTTTGGATCTTTATGGGTTAATATCATGGTTTTGGTTCCATTTGGTCTTATTCTACATTGTTTGTTCCTGGCATTTTGAGTAATTTTTTTCTGCACTATAATTTTTTTCCGTCATCACTATTAAATTGTTGAGTTCACTGGTCTGTGAGTCATGCTGCAGTGCATACAGTGTCCTGCAGGGGGCAGCAGACTGTGACTTAATCTGCTGAGCTTTCACTGGTTTTTGTTTCACAGATGGGAAAACGCGAACTAAAGACAAATACCGTGTGGTTTACACCGACCATCAGCGTCTAGAGCTGGAGAAGGAGTTTCACTACAGCAAGTACATCACCATCAGGAGGAAGGCGGAGCTTGCCACGTCGCTCAGCCTATCAGAGAGACAGGTACGTACGACAACTCCAACAAATGCCGTGGGCCCTTGGGCAATACCCTTTACACCATACATGCCTGTACCTCGTAAGTCGCTTTTAGCCTAATGTAATGTAATGAACACTGCTGTATAAAAAAAATACACCCATGTAAATATGTCATAATTAGTAAAAATAACTCCAAACAGACGACATTAGCTCAGCACTCGTTCGTTATTAATTAAAAATGTACATAATAGACATCATCAAAACAAACAAACAAATAACACTCTTAGAACTGGTATCTGTAGTGAAGGTTACTTTGCGTCACGTGGCGTAAATATGGAATGAATCGATGATCAATGACCCGTCGTTGTTTCTCATCCAGGTGAAGATCTGGTTCCAGAACCGTCGAGCCAAAGAGCGAAAGATCAACAAGAAGAAGCAGCAGCAGCCGGCCTCGTCCACCACCACGCCCACGCCGCCTGGCGCCAACACCCCCGGCGGGGGAGGAGGAGGAGGTGGTATCCATGGCAACGGCGGCAGCAGCGTGGCCATGGTGACGAGTAGCAGCGGTAGCAACGGGCTGGTTTCCCCCTCGTCTCTGCCTTTAAACATCAAAGAGGAGTACTGAGGAGGCTTCTGATTGGACGCTGGAGTCAGCGTCGGACTAAAGAACTGGAGGACGTTCGTGTCCCCTCCCTCCATCGCTAAAATGCCCCCCCCTCCCCCCTACAGCTCCAGCTCATTGCAGAGGAACTCCATTCTGTCGTAATGTTGAAGCGCAGCAGATATTTCTCGCCGTCAGATGAAAAAAAATCATCCGTCCACGTCAAACTTCTATGTGATGGAAAGATGCTGACATTAAAAACAGGAGCGGTGGCATCAGAAACGAACGACGAGGCTGTGACTACGGATTATTTACATTAGTCTGTTAAACACTGTCTGAAAAAAGAAGCTGTAAAATACTCTTAATGGCATTAAATGTCTTTTTTTTCCTTTTTTTTAAAAATCATAACCAGGTCAAATGTTGCTCTTGTACATTTCTGCAAACTACAGTTAATTCCAACTTAATTTATCCATGCAGGGTGTGTTTTTTAATTAATATTCAGTACATGTTTATAATAATTCAACAGTTCAGTTTAGATCAGGGGTCCCAAACATGCGGTTCTGATGTGATTTTAAAGTTATTTTAGTTCCACGTACAGACTAATATGATCTACAGTAAAATAATAACAGAATAATTTCCCAAAAAAATGACTATATTTTCTTCTCAATTTGATGTGGAATAAAAATGATATTACATTACATCTATAAATATTTCCAACTTCATATTTTTGTCCATGTTTTAGTGCAAAACAAAACATTAAATTGTGAAAATATTTACATTTAAATGTCCTGTAACAATAAAATGTGAAAAACCTGAAATGTCTCAAGGAAATTAAGCATAATTTTAACGCTTTTCTGCCTGTTATTAAGTGTGTTTGTAGATCCGATGCATAATGAACATGTATAAATAATAAGTTGAGGCACATTATTGTTAAAATTGCACTTAATTTTCATGAGAAATGTCAGTTTTTTTTCAGGTTATTCATATCTTTTTTTCTCCATATCTTATTTTTTTTTTTATAATTTAATGGGTTTGTCTTCATTAAAACAAAGACAGATTTTGAGTTGTCATTATTTATACATTATTATGTAATAAATCTATATGTGATTATTTTACTGGTCCAGCCCCCTTAAGATCAAATTGGGGTGAATGTGCCCCCCCCGGAAGAAAATCCGTTTGACACCCCTGTTTTATAGTGAAAAAAAATGTTTAAAATGATAAAATATCCTTTAAATTAGTGTTAGCGACATGAACCACCTGAAATGTCTTAAGAAACATAAGTATAATCTTAACAACGCAGCGATACTTTGATTTACGAGTGTCTCAACTTTTTCAAGTTATGAACACGAGTTACAAGCTACACCTGGTTACCGTGGTTACCTCACCTTGGAAGCATTTCTGATATGTTGTGGTTGCATTTTGTGCAGTTGTTTTTGGAAAATTTCTTCTTCCTAACTATGGGACTGACCTCTTTTCTCCTCTTCCAGATATACAACAAAGTGTTTCAGCACCTCCGCCGTGGACAGCGACAGGACTGTGTTGTCAGATAATACCTGTAATACCTAATATTTCCATAATCTAAAATAAAAACTAACTCAAATCAAACTAAACTAAATAAAATACCCTTTAATAATTAGAACGACGCAGGGAGCTGCTGTAGATTATATAACAATGGAGTTGACAGGAACCCAACAGTACTCCTACAGACGCTGTGGTGAGCAGAAACATGGAGGATCCAGAACCAGAACCAGAACCGCCCTCCAATGTTTTTTTTTTCTTTTTAATGGCTATGACGCAGTCAACGCGCTGAGGTTTCATTGCTATAAGTTATAGTATAAGTTAGGTGTGAAATTGAGGTGATTTTGGAGGGGCTGGAACAGATTCATGGCGTTTCAATTAATATCGAAAGGGAAAATTGATTTGACATACGGGGAAATTGAGTTACAAAGTCAGCCACGGAACGAATTAACCTCACTAGTCAAGGTACGACTGAATTCTGCCTCAGTTTATCGTTTACACATGTGCATTACAGCTTACAGATCACAGTCGATCTGCAAATACAAAAAAGTAACAGGCAGAATATTGGAAAAACCACACTTATTTGTCTTTTGCTTTGTTTATGATACTCCAATTTTTTGTGAAAGAATATTGTGTTAACATAAACATTTTAATGTATTTTTTTACATTAAAACAAAGGGAAAAGTTTGAAATTGTCTTTATATATAAAAACTGTCTGAGTACAGGCTCATAACTTGTAAACTCGTGAGTTGAGATGAAACTGTCCTGAAAAAATGAGACTTTTTGTATTTCCCAGCTTCCTTCTATCTATCTATCCATCTATCCATCCATCCATCCATATGGGGTTAAATAAAGTATTCTGACTGATATTTTGCGATTTTAAATACAGATAATAGTTTGTCATTATTTATAGGTTATTATGGTATTTTAGTTTTAGATCATATCGGTCTGAATGTGGAACTTAAACTAATTTCATCCTGTGTGTGTGTGTGTGTGTGTGTGTGTGTGTGTGTGTGTGTGTGTGTGTGTGTGTGTGTGGGGGGGGGGGTTGGACTCTGTGGTAGCCGTACGTTTCACACCCTTACTAGAGCTTCTAATGCAGATGTTTATATAAAGTTAAACTCAGATCATTTCACAAGGACACAGTGTGAGTGTATTGGTGGAGCTGCTGTACTTTCATATGTCACAGACTTCAACCTTTATCTGCAGAAAGGAGGCCCACACTCAGATAAATACCAGGGGTTACTTCAGTTCATATCAGCCAGTGTTAACAGTAGTATATGGATGTGTTTTCTTACGTTGCTGATCCTAATTCCAGAGGCTGTTGGTTCCACTTCAGTGTTTCTGCAGCATCTCCTGAACTCAAACCTTTACACAAACACCGGTGACATGACATTGGAGGCTCAGATTAATGCGCTGCCTCCTGCAAACGGAATGCATTTGCTCTGAATCATAACAGCGCTGTTTTGTTAACATCTGTGTTCTCTTGTTGCGAGACGAGTCGAGCGGTGAAGCGGCGCGGGAGCTGATTGGCCACAGGAATGTGTTGGACATACCAGCGCAGGCGGCGTGTGTTTATCGGTCCTGACAACACCGTAAATCATGTGTAGAGCAGATACGACAGAGATCTGCAGAGTCATGGAATGTGGGTTCATCTTGTTCCAGAGGTTCATACTGGAATCCAAACCTTCAGGTCAAAGGTCATGAAAACACAGTGAAACGGTCAAGTGAAAGAGTCCGACTGGAGGAAGTGAAGTAAAACGTGTCCAAATGAGGATAGAAAACCTAAAACAGAGCAGATGATGAACGGATCTGGACGACGGTTCAGCAGGTTTTCATCATTACCACAATAAGATGAAGAACGACACGAGTTCTTCCACCACGGAACTGATAAAACCATGAGTGGATGTTGCCAGTTTAATAGTGATGACATTGGTTTTGCATTTCTTTGACGTATTTTAACACCTTCTGACCCATAGAACCGGCCCAACAGAACACGTGTACATTTTTATCGCCACAAACCCAGTCTGACGAACAAAAAACAAAGATTTAACCAATTACAGCTCACGTGTAATACCCCTGACGACCACTAGGAGCTGATCCATGTTTCACATAGATTTACACTGAACTGAGCCTGGAAAAGACTTTAATCCAGGACTGGTTCTGGTCTGGTTGTTTTATTTGGATCCTGGAATGAGCCTTGTGGTTCATGTGGAAATGACTGAACTGTCAATAATTATTCATTATCAAACATTATTAATGGGAATTTAGGGACAAATACAGGCTTTGATTGACAGCTGCTTCTAGAGTTTAATAAGGTTTAGACACTATTAAAATTTTATTAAGTCGTTCTATGACGTGTTCTGTCATCTTTAGTTTAATTCATCCTCCTTGGTCTCATTTACATTCATGTTGAATCAAAATCAGTTGTTTAACATCCAGATAAAACTCACATTAAAGTAGTTTAACTCACATTAAATTTATTACTGCTATTACTTTATATACTTGTTATTATAAATATATATATATATTAAAACACAATTACTGCTTTATTATTTATTCCTACAAGCACCTTCTAATGTGCAATTGCCTGTTTTTCAATACTGCTTCTAATTTTCTGTCCTTTTATCTTATATTTCTTATTCATGTACATTCTGTGTCGTTCTGCCACTGGAATTTAAATTTCCCAATTCATTAAGTTCTATCTACTCTGATCTAATCTAATTTAATTGAATAATCTCTTTCTGTCTCCATGGCAGTTGGATTATTATGTGATGGTGAATCTGAGAACATTTGATTGATACGTTTGTTCACATGGTTCAAAAACTCGCACTCCAACGCACTTTTATGTCACTTTGAAATAAAAATGATCAGGTTTTAGTGGAATGAGAATAAAAAACAGACACATGCGAGGAGGAGGAGGATGAGCACAGACCTGTGGCTGGTAACCGATGACGTTGATGCAGCGTGGGTCGACAAACGTGATGACGCCGTCGGAGTTGTGACGTGACAGGAACTCAGTGGGAACCGACAGCCCGTTCATGTCCATGGAGACCGGGGAGCTGGTCACCTGCAGCAGGAACCCACATTCACCATCAGACCAGGAAACAAGCAAAGCACGCCACAGTTTCCATCAGACCCTTCACTACAGCACCAACTGCACCAGGAAATACCGTATTTTCCGGAGTATAGGTGTCATCTTTTTTCATAGTTTATCCGGGGGTGCGGCTTATACTCTGGAGTGACTTGTGAAATTATTAACACATTATTAAATCATTTAGTACAGAACAAGTTTTATGTGAACATAGGCGCGATCCAATTAGGCAAAAACTGTAATATTACTGTATTTGAC
>JAPSES010126793.1:0-15878 GCA_029822895.1 Maxillicosta whitleyi
TATCTATCTATCTATCTATCCATCCATCCATCCATCCATCCATCCATCCATCCATCCATCCATCCATCCATCCATCCCCCCCCCCCCCACACACACACACACACACACACATACATAACCAGATGTGATTCAGCAAACTTAACTGAGCACTAACTTAAGCAAGCCAACACCATCGTACTATATATTGCCCCCACATTCTTATATTAATCATGACACCAAACAATTCCTAAACAAGGTGCTTAACCTTGTGTTTGTGCGTAAAGCTTTATTGCTGCAGAGTTGTACATGTTGTACTGTTGCTACCGCACCCAGTGCTTCCACTGTGAAGTCAGTGTAACTTACTATCACTACTACCACTAACACAGTCACGGCCAAATGTTTTTGGCAGTGACAAAAATGTACTTTTTCCAAAAATGTAGTCTGTTTGCCAGTAAAAGTGTTTAGAGTTTATAAAAGGCTCATGATTACTCTTCAATGCACCCAAGAAGAACATTGGAGAAAAAAAAAAAAAAAACATTTGAAAAAAAAGGACTGAAGCACTGAAGAATTTTTGTCACTACCAAAACTCTCGTCCGTAGCTGTCCTTCAGAAGATATTACATGTAACGACACATAAAACTACTAGAACACCACATCTGCATCCTCAGCTTCTCATTCAGTAACTGTTGATAATTCATTTGATCATTAATTCATAATGAAAAATTCTAAGAGTTGAATATTTTTTTAATATTTCAGGAAGAGGCACCGTTAGTGAGCACACAACCCATGCAACTACTCTGTGTCACAGTAACGTATCAAAATGTGCCTGTTTAAGTCAATATATAGTAGTGGAAAGAATTTTTCAGAGGCCCTTAAAATTTTAAACAATCTCATTTATTTTCATGATATATTTGTAGAAACATCTTTTTTTTTTTGCGTTTCAAAGGGTGTGGCTGCATCAGGCAGACACAACCAAATGCAACATGTACTTGTGTTTAATATGTTATGGGTGTCTGTCACTCAAACATCCAGTTTTGTGTGGGTTTGTAGAACGGAAAAATACATGGCAGAGTTCAATGATTTAAGAGCGATTCTTAAAACATGGTGTGTCCAAAAAAAAAAAAAAAAATTTCCATCACTGTAAATCCTTCTTTTTTGCCATGACATTTAAGTAAATGCTGCTAAAGGTGGCCCTGACACAGCTAAAATGTTTAGCAGTGGTTTTACAGCATGTGTTGAAGAAAGAACTGCCATTTTTTAGGGATTTGGGGAGATCAAAATGTGATGCAAAAGCCCTCCTTCCACATGTTGGTTCCTTATTTTTTAATTTATTCCTTCCATTAGTTTAATCTTAGGAGTCAAATCCACCACAGGCTCTTATTGGAAGACTTCTCTCTTCACACACACACACACACACACACACACATGCTGCTCCTTTATAATGACTCCACATTCTCTTATGACACATGATGCTCACATAATGAAAGGATACATTTATGGCTCATTAAGTACATAACTTAAATTCCTAACAAAGGCAGCACCAACAGACCAGTATGAATCATGTCCTGTCAATTTAAATAGAAGATAGAGCTTTTGATATAAATAAATAAATACGTATTTATTTGCCGTTATTTGTCTGGAATTAATCATAATCCAAAAGCTCTTATCACATCTCACTGCACAAATCAATTCTGATTCACTTTCAAATTTAACTTCATATTTAACAATGGTGAAACTCTCATCTCTCTGTGCTCATCCATCTCTTTGGCATGTGCACTAATGATGCTTGAGCTGTAAGTGTTTGGCCAGATCAGCAACATCCATTCATCTCCTCGTTTCTGAAGCATCTTTCATAATGGCAAGCTGCATCATTATACAGATTAATGGAAGAAAAGCAGCAGTAACGGGTCAACACGTAACTCTAATTTGCTCTCCATTTTCAGGAGTTAGCCCGTTAACAGGATCAATGAGTGTGTGTAGGAATGCAGAGTGGGTGTTGAATAGGGGTGGACGGGGTCTGAAGAGTTTTAGAAGATAGGACTTTATTGCACTAATGAGAAATTCTATATGCAGAGTTAAAGCCTCAACAAACTGATACTATATGTGTTAAAAACTGGGCATGTTTTCTCCCTCTATCATTGGAAAACTTCAAAAACAAAACAGTGAATCCAACACATAATAATAATGAGAAGGGGGGTAAAAAGAATTTATATAGCACTTCTAAAAACATAGTTAAAAAGGACTTTACATTATAAAATAAAACTGTAAACACACAACATGTAGTTGTGTAGATGTGAAAAATAATACACAGAAATAAAGTGAAATAACAAACACTTAATCCAGTCATAGTCAAGTAATATGAAGACAGTATAATAACAATAATAACAAGTCAGTATAACATGGAAATATAATATTGACAGTCTGCAAATTTATTATAAGTGTCTTTTAATAAGACATTCAAACAGTGCATTGAGTTCATTACACTCAGTTATTCAGCTGCAGAGTCACCTTTATTCACCTTTAGATTAAATGAACTGGTCATGTGGGTCACTGTGAGGTTCCCAAAATTACATAAGTGCACAAAATTTGCACATACAAAACACTACGCAAAGTATTGTTCCATTTGTTTTAGGAAAAGATCTCGGTTCGGTTAAGCTATAAAAGTTACATGATACATACAAAACACCAACAGCTTTGGCTCATCACTATTCATCAATGTCAATTATACACAGATACTGTTTTCCCCGCTGATGATGATGGCCAAATGTGTTCAAAAAGTGCTGTGTTTCATAAAATAATCCTTTATTAGTCCTACAACGGGGAAATTACGGTGTTATCGAAGCATCAATAATGGTAATATTAACAGCAAGGTTTAAAGGAAAGGTGTAAAATGCATAAACATATCATATGATGTTATCTTGTCTATGCATATACTAATGTCAGCATATCAACTGCCTCTATATATGTGCCAAGTTTGAAGTAAATTTGAACAAAATGCATGGTTTTATAATTTTGCGCCTTATAAATACATAGGAAAAGAAAAATGATTTTTAAAAATTCTTGAAAATTTAGAATATTGACCTACTCCCAAAATGTAACCACATCTATTCTGGGTCACTGGCTAGGGTCATTATTATTATTATTATTATTATTATTATCATTATTATTGTTGTTATTATTATTATTATTATTATTATTATTATTGTTGTTGTTGTTGTTGTTGTTGTTGTTGTTGTTGTTATTATTATTATTATTATTATTATTATTATTATTATTATTATTATTATTATTATTATTATGTCACTATGAACCCAGCTACTTTATAAATAAGAGACTGTGAGGGATGGTCAGTCAGTTGCAATCTACAACTTCACCATGGATGAAAAGTTCACTAAATTAAGTTCATTAAAAGCTTTAAATTCCAACTCCTACATCAATAACAGATCATTATAACTGTACATAACTACTGGACAAGCTTACAAATGTATCATGATGTGTTTTTCAGCTTTATTACCAACAAAGGCTTAGTTCTACATTTAGTATTTTGTTCATATAATCTAATAATCCTCCCAATAGCTGTTTCATTTATTTCCAATATGCCACCAGTTAAAGTCAGTTCTTAAACCCTGATATATGAGATGAAGCTGCATTCATAATGATCACACAGTACTTGTCTGTTTTTGTTTTTTTTTTTGTTTTTTTATGCCTTAACTGCTCGTGATATCTGACCTCCTGCTATAAAAGCTTAATGTCTCTCATTTTCTGGGAATGAAAACATCCAGAGAAGGAGGGGCAGGTTCCAAAGTGGGAGGGGACTGAAGAAAAGAAAACATAGGAGAACTCCAAGGATGGGGAAGTCAGAAAGGAGAGGATTACATCGTGTGGAGTGGGGGTGGGTGGGGTGGGGTGGGGTGGCGTCCTCATCTTGCACCATCTGTTGTCGCTCTGTGAGGGAAAAGGCCTCTCAGGTCTTGATCAAGACATTTACAGTCCCGTCCAAGCAGAAAGAGCAGGGTGAGGCCCCAGATTGGATTACCTCACTCCCCAGGGGCCCTGTATCATGGGGAGGGCTAAATTAGACGCTACGGGAGGCTAAAGGTGCCTCATAGGTTCCTTACCAATGAGCTTCTTGGCAAAGCTGCTCATCTAATAGACTTGTGGAAGTGGGGGGGGCACGCTGCTTTCACTGGTGATGATTACAAAGACAGCTTGGTGAGAAGGATAAAGAGGTTTGATTAGGGTGAAGTTGAAAGGAAAACTTTTTTTTTTTTTTTTTTGCCATATCAAAACCCTAGAAACAAATTAAGGTTACTGCTACCACTTGGTAAAAATTCTGAATTTTGAGTTGTTTGACAGGAAACAAGACCTCTACTCATCTTCTTAACTCTATTTACAGACTGTAGATAATCTACCACATGATGCAAGATTATGGACAATTATAGGAAGGGGAGTTAACATCTGTCAAATACAGATGTACTGCTCTACTTCGACATGTCATTCAGCATGTTAAAAGCATAAAAAAATGAAGGAAAACTGCATTCCACATCTAGTGTTTAAAGTAGATAATAATAAATAACATGAAAGGCAACACAATAAACCTAAAATCATATAATAAATAAAAAGACAATATTAAAAATGAGTTGGAATGTGTACTTACTTACATGTACGTACTTATCTGGATGAAAAGCAACAACATTTATTTGCTAACGCTAATATTTTGGCTTCATTTTTCCATACCACTGTAAAACAGCATAAACTTATCTATTTTTATATGTAAGTTTTTGATTTAGAGTCAGACAAGACAGCGTGCCTTATATGCACTCATGGCTCCTAATATATATGTGTGTGTGTGTGTGTGTGCGTGCGCTAATGCTAATGCTAATGCTAATGCTAAAGCCAGTGCTAGGTAGTATTAGGATGGGTAAAATACAGACTGAATCCCTATGGTGATAATAAAGCAAGTTAACCTTTAAAACTTAACCTTTACAAAAAAAAAATAAAAAAAAAATCCAGTGCTTTTCACTTGATCTATGGCTTCTGCAGCTTTAAACGTGATCAAAAACCCATTAAACTTTGTGCATTTATCAAAAGACTGTGATTAGGTGTGGAAATACCTCAGAAATGATTCCTAGAAATTTTCCAAAATAAACCCCATGTACATTTTCACCAACTTAAACTATATTTGTGAGACATGTATCCAGTTAAACCATAAAAAAAAAAAATCATCTTGAATCCACAACAGGAAGTTGACTATATTGGTTTAAATCTGAAATGTTTCACTCCGATTCTCTGCTGGCAGCCTGAATTTGGTGTTTGTTTTTCTTTAAAGTGCGCCCCAACCAATATTTTGATATTAACAATGCATCAAACTGAGACGTGAAAGAGTCGCCCACAGAGAATTATCACCATCTCTGCTGTTCCGCTCAGCATTTAGAGTCTCTCACCATAGACATATAAACGTCTCTCACCGCTCCCTATTTCTGCTGAAGCAGGCACCTGTTTTCAGCTGTACTTTATCTGCACCGCGCACAGATACTGTCAGAGACGAGCTGCTGAACATGGGGAGCATTTAGCAGCTACAGAGGTAGACTTTATTCACTAGAAGGTGGAGACCAAAACAGAGAATATTCAGGTGAAGCATGTCCGTCTGTCCTGTTTCATCTTAGAAGGAAACACACATATGAATCTTAAAAACCTGACAGCAGACATCGTTAAAGTTTATTGGATGGTATTTTCACTTTTCTGTGGCCAAAAAGATAATAGGAGAGACGTCAGACACTGAGACAACTGAATGAATCAATGTCATTTATAATCTACTGACTTTTCCTTTGTTTTATGACATTGTATTAATCAGCAAGAAGTCAGCAGAGAGGAATAGAATATGCATTTATCAAGCACTTGATAGTTTTTTTTTTTCTTTTATTCAGTAAAAAATCCATAATTAACTTTCATCATGTTGTCACTCAAGTGACCTGAGAGGAAACAAGAAATGGACTCTGTACACTGAAGAAAAAAAAACAAAACAAAAACAGATTCTTTGACTTTATTTGATTATTTTATGGACATTATTTGCACATGATCAGACTGAGGCGATCTGACGCGCTCTTTGTTTCTATGATCTAGTGCATATAAAGTCAATGCATTTAATTCAAATCAGAATGCATGAAAGACTCATATTAATGCAACACATCATTTCCCAGTTACCCTCATAGAAATGTATTGCATAGTGTGATAGTATTTAAATAATGTCCTGGAGAATGTTACTCCATAATTCTGACTTCTGCTAATGAGAGTTTTCAGACTGGAGGGTATATGTGACCACAGATCAGATTTAACGCCTTGACACATTATCTATTAAAAGTGTCAGTTTCGTCTCTATTTCTATTCAGTTTTTTGTTTTGGACTTAGAGGAGAGAGCTGCAGAAGGAAACTGTGTAGGTTAAGTTAAAACACAGGTCACTTAGAATTAATTTAATGTTCATTAACTAATGTGTTTTAACGTAGCTGACAGATTATTTTAAGTATTATTTGTATATTAATATATTAAATGTATAATGTAAATGTATAATGTAGCACTTTTTCAATATTTCATATATCAGTCCTGAGGTTAATTATATATATTTATTTATTTATTTAACAGATCCATAACCCTGTTGAGGTTTTCCACTGATGACTGTTGATATAAACTCTTTAAATCATTCTACTCTTATATCTTTGTTGTACAAAGGAGGATTCAGGCCACACTGAATAATAATAATAAAAAAATTTATATTTTACAATAAAATTCATAATAAGAGAATAAAGTAAGAATCTTTCCAGAAAAGTTACGTAGCAAGAATCAAATCATAAAGTTGTATTTTAATTATAATAAAACTATAAGAGCCAAACTTATCAGCTGAATCACAGAAGCTCCAACTAAATATTTCATTATTTGTCAAATTACAATTTGAGCAGATGCTCTACATAACTCAGATGTAAGTGACAGACTGCTCCTTTGATATTTTCCCTAATAATAAATTCATACTTTTTTCCTCAAAAATGTTCTTTAGTCATGTAACATTATTATTCTGGAATATTTAGAATTTGTTTATCCCATGTGACCTTAATCTTTCGTCATACCATTGTTGAACCATCCAAAAATACATATATAAATGTTGTATATTTCAAAATAAAGGATTAAGGAGATAAATCTTCAATTGATTTCACTTACATTCTAGCATCAACAGCTATAGTTAATAGAAGAAAAGGACGAAAATATTTCAAGAGCGGCTGGGATATTTAGGAAAACTCTCCTAAAATGCTGCTTTTCTTCTTAATTCAAGTCATTGGACTGTGCAGCCATATGTGAAGTTGTAAGGCAGAGGTATTAATGAGCAGTTATTTACTTAGGAGATGGATACACACAGGTGTTCTCTCGTCTTTCTGGAAACACTTAAATTATTAAGTCACCGTGGCAGCGCTCCTTGCTCATCGCTGCCCCTGCAGACTGCAGCTCCTGCAGACGTTCACATCCTGACAGCTGTCCATACACAGACCCACTAACGATGGCTACGTCCAAAATTCTACCGTCTAAATAAAAAACAGTCGGATAAAACGCTTCTATTTTCTGCCACCTGAATGAAAAGGAAAACTATTAATGAAACTATTCATGACACATCTTCGGCATCAGAGGCAGTTTCCCTTTTATTCTAACAAGATAATGGCCTTTTTCTCGCACACAAACAGAGCTCAGTGGGATCTGAAGATGGAGTTGCTGCGTTTTTCCACCGATGATGACGATCTGTTCGGTTTACTGAGTGACCGATGTGACTCTTATTTCACTTATTAAAGGTTAAAGGTGTATTCTGGTTTGTTGTTAATTGTAGTGTTAAGCTACTTTGTGTATTGTGTCTGTTATTGAGGATGTGATGTCAACAAATGATCAGAGAATATACTGTGTACACACGAATATTTCATTTAAAAAAAAAATCTTTTAATGAGCTTCCTTTTTCATGGTGTTCACCTGTTGTGCATGAGCTTATAAATAATGAAAATAATTCTTTTTCCATGATAGACAGTTGGGTCTTTTCAGGAACTGGGTTTATTTTGGTATTTGGGACAGGAAAAGCTACCTAAAGTGTCAGTGCATTTGATCTGAAAACATGGTTTGAAATTGTCTTATATAGTGCTATAAATAAAGATAGTCTACTATGTTAAATTTGATCATCCTAGTGGTTTTTCTAATCCAGACATGTGGGTTTTTCATGAATCAGCAGGCTCATTCCAGGTTTTGTTTGTAACCCATCGTGTCCACCCACGTTACATGCGGAACCTGCTCATTTAAACACATATAAATTGCAACACTGGCCATTTTTGTCAAACACTCTGCCTTGCATATTTGCTGCAAAATGCACCCATGAGAGAGTAGACGTATTAATAATAATAATAATAATAATAATGATAATATTAATATGTAATTTTTGTGTTGTTTTGACTGTGTTAATATGGAGATTTTTGTATCTGTGTATTAAATAAAAATGTGTTTTATTTAAAAAATAGTTTCTATTTTATCTGAGTAAATATTAATTTTAAAATCTTGCTTCATAACATTACGTCTTGTTTGATTTTTTAGCCCCTCTGTACTGCTGTTAGGGGTCAGTTTCATAGAAGCACCTTGTTCACTATACACTAATAAAACACATGTCATGCTCTGCTCTTCCCTAGTTCTACTCTCTTGTCCAAATATGGTCATTTATGGCTCCAAAAAAAGGCAACATAATACTTATTGACTGCTTGAAAATGTCACTCCAAATACCAGCGGGTGATGTGACGTTCAATGTCCTCGAACAAATACATTTCATGCCTTAAGAGAAGACTCAGAATGTGCTGCACAGGATAGATTCACATATTTTTCCCAAATAATGACATCATTTATGTTGTCATTGGAGGTTTTTATGCAGTCATTTTAGAATGTGGATGGTATAAATCCTCACAAAGCTTGGGAGTGTCATCTGCATTTTTTTTTTTTTTTTTTTATGTGTTCCCTGTGGAATTATAGTTAACAAATCAAGATTGAACTTGTAATTAGTGAACACAATCCAACCTGGTGAACAAACAGATGCTGCAATATTGGCAGCTCAGACATTACAGCGTCTCAAATGATTAACTCCAACTTATATGAGAGAATAATATCCCAGTCGCCCACAGGTGGAATGGTAATAACAATTAATCAGCAAGCAGTGCATTATTAAATGAAAATGCTTTATGTACAGAATGTATGAGGAAGCTCTTCACATTATTAGGACTGACCGACCATTACGGCGCAATGTGAAAGACATAAATGAGAAACGACTCGCAAATGCTGTCCATCCTATTAAGTCCAGAAGCATTTCAACAGTTTTACTCCTCAGTTCAATAAAAACACACCACTTATAACTATATGATATGTACACAAGCAATATTAAAAAAAAAATGTTTATTTATTATAATTATTTATTTCTGGGATTTATGTCACATATATGTCATGGAGAGCAGCTGTATTAAGCAGGAAATAGGAAAGAAAGTACTTTTGTCATGTTAGATTTTTTTTTATTTATCTATTTATTTATTTTTGATAGGAATTATTAATAAGACAAGAAAAAAAGAATTATTATTATTAACTATTGCATTGATCGTGATTCTAAAATGTGCTGCCTTTAAAGAAGAGAGAGAGAGAAATAAAAAAATAATAATAATTAAGTCTCCTTGTTTTGTTCTTGTATATGAACCATACCAGCTAAACCAGAATACTAGCATTAAAGTAGCATTAGCTTAGCTGTCGGCTTCTGTAACTTAAACTGCGAATGCAAAACTGCGAAATGCAAACATGCGTCTTATGAACAGGTGAAACAGGCCACTTTATCAAACTTAATCATCTCTAATTATGCATTGACTCTAACCCATTTGTCCTTAAATGCACATATATAGCATTTCTACGTTAAAAAAAGTTGAAAAATGTCACAACCTATGGTCTATATTTTGTTGAATTTTGCAGCATTGTCCAAATTCAAAGGAATCTGTCATTTATTTAGTGTTGAGGTTAGTTTCATTTGCTGTCAGTCCATATTAAGCTAACATTATTCATTTATTCAGCTAGCATCCAACCAATGAAGGTGGACTATATCCTAAACATTAATATTAATGTTCATATGAATTAAATATGGATTAACACTAATGTTAGCTTGTCGATTAAATGAACATCTCCTGGTTCCTTCACTAGATTGAAATGTTATAACATGAAAATGTGATGCTTAATGTGATGAGAATGACTCTATTTTATTGAGTTTACTGAGTGAGTGAGCGTGCATATTCGGGGCTTTTATTGTGAAAGATAATGAAGGAAGTGTTTAATGATTGAGAGAAGCTAATGGCAGAAAATAAAGTCTGTGTGTTTAGACAATAAATATTTAATCTGCAGGGATGTCTCAGTATAGGAACCCTTTCCTTTTTACCAATACTGATGAGCTATGAAAAGATACAGATTTTGGTTTTTACATTAAAATATTATACATTTCTGGTTAGTGACTGTTAATCTGATAATATAATAATGAATGTCGTTTAATAGGAAAGGTTTGCCAGGTTTTCTAACAGACTCTGGAATCTGTTTGGACACGATATTTATATTATTCTGCATGTGATTAAATCTGAAGTGACTTAATCGCCTGTATGTTTTTCCGTCAATACTTCATTTCCTGCACTGTTCCAACGAAAAATAAACAAACATGCGTACGATGACAGGAGCTTGATAAGCACAGGGAAAATTTGATTCATGTTTGTGTTTTCCTGTGTGCCTGATGTAAAAGGCCAGAGCGAGCCGGAGAAGAGCTTTTGGCAGGGAGACTTACTCATCATGAAGTCAGTCTTACTATTACCACAGGCAGAGGAGATGGAGAGAGTCAGAGAGAAAGAGGAAGAAGAGGAGGAGGAGGAGGAGGCACAGTGTGGTTTGTTTCCCCACAGCACCACAGCTGACATCAATGTTTGATGAGCTCTCTCTCCCACAGACCGGCCGTACCACTGAGCATGTGCACAACCGCAGAACAAGCACCACTTAAACGTGTCCACGGTAGCAAATACACGGAACATGTAAGACCCACTGTACATACATGTGCATGGGAACATTTACCTGACGTGAATAATACACGACGCTCTCAGCGCACAAAGACAATAGAACACAAAGTGCAGTAAGTACGATGATCAGAAGACTTTGTTCTACGGCTCTGTAAAAACATAAGAGACCACTGCAGGACTATCACTTTCTCTAATTTGACCATTTCTAGGTACGTGTTTGAGCAAAATGAACATTTTTGTTTTATTCTCTAAAGTACAGACAACATATCCCCAAGATTCTACACAAAAATATAGTTAATTAGAGCCTGTATTTGCAGAACACGACACATGGTCAAAATAACAAACAGATGCAGTCTCTTCAGACCTTAAATAATACAAATAAAACCAGTTCATATTCATTTGTAAACAACCCCCACCTTTACTGTTGGATGACGAAATTACAGAATCTCAGACATGTTCCATGGTTTGTGACCGTCCATGTTCCTGCAGAAGTTTTCACAGTGGGTTCAGGTCTGCAGATTGTTCTGGATATGACAGGGTCTTCATCTGGTGCTCCATCATCCACACCTTTATGGACCTGCTGAGTCCAGGAGCAGTGAACTGATAGAAGAACCAGTCCTCAGAGTTTGGGAACGTTGTCAGAGCTGAAGTCCAGTAGTTTTCAATATTGGATTACAGTTACTTTTTTTGGGGTACTAATAGAAATGTTTATGCCTGTTTTAAGAAGACATGATGGTCACAGTCGTGTTGTTTATACTTCTCCTTCTTAAATAAGACATGGATCAGGTGTTTATTCAGTAGAATAAGGTGTATTTGTGTTGGAATTCAACAGACACATAATGGAACAGCTGTCATACATGCACACATGATGATTTCACAGGACATTGTAGTGGTCTCTGAATTTTTTCCAGAGCTGTATGTAGATTTTTGGTTGTATTTTCCTCAGTTTAGGTTGAAATATTGTATAATATTCAAGACTCTGCTGTAGATCTTTAGTCTCTTAACGCCAACTGTCACAACTTTTACAAACTGTTTCCATTATAGAATCAGTTAAGATAGAGTATGTATTCCTCCGATGCCAGTTGGAGCATATTCGATACATAATTAGTCAGGAAACTGAAAATACTTTTTTGGTATCAATAGTACCATCGCCCTCTCCTGAGACAGAAAAATCTGTCTCATGTCTTGTTCATTATTACTGACCTTTCTGCCTGTTGTCATAAATTGAAATGTTTTATGTGCTTTCGTACTCCACTTCCTTTGGCATGTGCTTGAAAACACAAACATTCATTCTTTCATTTTCTGAACCCATTTTATCCTCACTAGGGTCAGGCTCCAACGCAGGAGCCTATCCCAGCTTGGTGAGGGTGGGGGGGGGTTTCACCCTGGACATGTGACCAGTTCATCACAGGGCTGAACATATAGAGACAAACAAACACTCTCAAATTCACACTTGGGTAATTTAGGCTAGGTTTACACGATGACGGTGTGTACAGAAGACGCAAAAGTGTCGTCGCGTCTTCACTTTTATTTTGCGAGCGTTCTCTGGAGGAAATCTGTGTGCATACGTTGACGCAAAAGTTGTGTACAAATCAATTGGGTATGCATGCCAGACCACTAGGTGGCGCTGTGACACACTGACACAAACGCCGCGATGCCTACGTGCATGCGTAGAATCTTCCTTCTTCTCACTGTGCCGCGAAATCAATAAACATGGCTCTACCGCTAACAACAAGAAAAACTTCGTGTGGTCAGACGAAGAGGTTGAGCCATTGCTACATTTATTATTGCGGCCAACGTAGCCTGAAGGTCCAAAGCATGTTTGTTTACTGCGAGACGTAAACACGCCTACTGGACGTGAGCAGAACAGCAGATCTGAGCCAGTTTTGCGTCTTTGCCAGTTTATGCGGAGACGCTACGCCAGAGCGTATTGAACTTTTTCACTCTCAAGGGTGGTTTGAGATTTTTGCATCTTCAAACCCGAAAAACGCCGTCACCATATAAACGAAAGGCACTTCGGATAAAATATTTTATTATTTTATTACTCGCAAGCGTCTCCATGTAAACTGGGCCTTAGATGAACGGATTAACCCAACAGTGCATGTGTTTGGATGGTGGGAGGAAGCTGGAGTACCTGAAAGAACCCACACAGACATGGGGAGAACATGCAAAGTCCACCATCGACTGGTGTTGGAATCAAACCCAGGACCTTCTTGCCTTATCCACTGCACCACTGTCACCCCGAAAGCAAAAACACAATTGATTTTTTAAAAAATATACTTTAATTCAAACAGTAAGGGGTTAAAACTGCAGTGCTTGATATTTTATAACAAATTCCATAATTACTTTTAATTCTAAGTGGTATGAGAGGACAATATACCTCTGCACCAACTTTTGTCTGTGTTATCAAGCTGTAGAAACTCAACCTCACGACATAGTTTTTGGCTAATTATAGGTGTTTTCAGATAAGTAGGGCAGTTCAATGCATGATTGAAAACAGTAAATACTGTCAGATGTGACCTAGATTATACAGGTTTTATTTGGACACATAGAGCTTCCGTAGTGAATGTGTTTTCACACTAACATTATGCACCACTGACTCATCATAATTTCCTTTTTTGAACTAATGCATGGCTCTAATTTGTTTGGGAAAGGTAATACATTAGAGGAAACACTCATTTATTTGGACGTCTAAAACATATACCCCTTATGTTGCTTCTTTGTTTTGTTTTTTGTTCTTGCTCTTTGTCATGTGTATATATAATGTGCAAATGAAAAATAAAGTTAAAAAAAAAAACATATACACAAAAAAAGAAAGAAAAAGAAGTTACAATGTTTTTTTTAAAAAAATCACATTTAGACATTTAATATAATTTTGTTTTGTGCGAAAATTGTGACTGTAAATGAACCACATGAAATTGAGGTAATTCTGAATCAGATGATGCTTGACTGATGCTATAGATTTATAAAAACTAAATAAACTATTACAGGTCAGGTACCATAGAAACGGCTCTTGGTCTCTGATAATAATAATAATAATAAACTTTATTTGTGTAGCACCTTTCTTACAAAAACTGTAGCCCAAAGTGCTTCACATTGATTAAAAATTCAAATACAATTTTAAAACAGTTTGAAATAAGAAATAAATAAGAAATACATTAAGATTTGATTGCACAGAATTATAAAATTACAAAAGTATAAGAAAATAAGAAATTTCAATAGATTTCAATAAAAAAAATTCAATACAATTTTAAAATTTCAATTAAATTTCAGTAAAAGAAATAAGAAGTTTAAG
The DNA here is from genome assembly GCA_029822895.1 of Maxillicosta whitleyi. Classification (NCBI taxonomy): domain Eukaryota; kingdom Metazoa; phylum Chordata; class Actinopteri; order Perciformes; family Neosebastidae; genus Maxillicosta; species Maxillicosta whitleyi. The sequence goes on from JAPSES010126793.1 coordinate 14,362, forward strand.
ATTTTCTCTGATGGATAAACAACCAAATTTTTTCCATGTGACAAATTCTGGAGCTAAAAAATGAAACCACTGCACAGAGGCTTTAATGGTGATGCTCAAACATATGGCAGAAATAAATTAAATAAATAAAAAACAGTTTTTGGGTCTAATAGAAGCTCATTTCCTCATTTGTGATGATTGTTTGGGGATGGACTTTTTTGTAACACATCTGTTTATATTAAACTAAAAGGCTAAAAAAAAGGCTTTTGAGTGACAGTTTGTTACATTCATGTTATCAAATATTACTGTATATATTAATAATACCTCATATTGTTGAGCATAAGGTGGTGTTATCAGTGTGGATGGTACTGTGAGGAAGTTACACTTTCACACTTATTAAAAAAATACATTAAAATAATGTCTGCATCGCTTAATGACTTATATGAATAGGAGGAATGTCTTCATGCATATATGAGTGGGCACCTCCTATTGTGCTTTTCAATCACAGTAATGTGCCTTTAATTCTTTATAAATTAATGAGGCTTAATTATGTCCTCACTATACGGACATTAAATACAATAAACCATATATTCAGAATAATCAGGGGTTGTTCGTGCAAAGATGCTGGAAAAAATTAAATAAAAAGGAAGTATGTTGTGTGGTGATGGTGGAAATCCACAGCAACGTCATACAAGCTGTGGGCTGTGACAAACACACTCTCCCCTTTAGCTTCTATAAGTAGAGTGACTTCAGTCCGTAGATTTTACCCACACTCCTTGGCAATGCCATGGTGCCGTGACGTCTCCATGGAGACAAAGGTGTCATGGACTCATGATTGGCAGTGAACGGCATCATGGAGATGAGTGGGCTGGTGCAGAGGGAACATGTCTGACTAACACTGAGGAGGCATGGACCCCCTCACTGAGGAATTATACATGGATGATGCAGATCCATGCAGACATTTTAAAGAACATTTCATGAATGGTTGAGGAGTCCTGTGGGCCGTGTGATCCCCTGTATGTCAGCTGAACATTAAAGACCTAAACATCCACCATAAACCAAAACCATCTACTGATCTAAACTGTTTATTACCTGTTGATCCACTAATTCTATCAATACATGTAAATAATTGGTGTAAAATACAGTTTGTCATCTTTTCATGGTATTCAGATATGATGTTCAGATGCTCCGTAGTTACCATGGAAACACCGTCATCTTCTACAACATTGATTCCCCAGTAAAACCCATGGAGGTGGATCAATGACAGTGGATGGAAACACTGGGTTTATGTCCAGTTCATGATATATTTGACCGACAAAGTCACTTTTTCTTCAGTTTTCTCTGTTTCTAATATAATAACCCTCAACTTTAATCTGAGCATTAATGAACATCTACCTGATCAGTAAATGAAATATGTAAAACTACCTGATTTTCACCAGGAAAAAAAAAAAGCAAAATTATTAAGGATATTAGATTAAAAAAAATATCTTAATTTTCTCTTTTTCTGATATAATAACCATCAATGTTAATTTGAGGTT
>JAPSES010126838.1:0-15876 GCA_029822895.1 Maxillicosta whitleyi
TATATAGTTATGGTTTTTCAAAATTCAGGGTAAAGTTAAAAGTTCTTGGTAAAATTCATAGATGAATATAGCAGGGAAACTGGTGTGATCCTAGTGTTAAAGTCTTTTCTGCACCAGAGTTAAGTCATTCTAAGCAGTTCACTACTTTTATTTATATATACACCAGGAAAGAAATACTACAATTTGTTATTATTATCTGTGCATATTTTATCCAGTTTAATTTTTTTTATTCCACTATGCTCTATTCCTATGTTACTTAATTAAACTGTAATTTTTAACTGTATTTTCTTACCTTATTTTAGTTTTTGTAATGTTAGATTTGCTCCATTCTTATTTTTGTTGCACTGGTGTGTGTTAATATGACTGCACTGACAATACACAAAGACAATGAAGCCTATTGCATTGCATTGCATTGTATTGTATTGTATTGTTATTTTACACAAAGCATTAAAGATGGGGTATTTTTTTTTATTTAGTTGTTTCTTTTGCTATCTTGTCCTTAGATTGTTTTTCTGTATTTTTATTAGAAACATTCACAGCCATCTTAAGGCCATGCCCCCCGCCCGTTAAGCACCACTGTCCTAAACCTACCTGTGAGACAGATTTTCTGTTGCCGACATAGTATCTTATAAGTGCAGGAACACTGTCGAAACCTTCTCTTTCCAGACGGTACTCGACTCTGGAGTAAGCTTCATTTAACATCACGACCTACAGAGGACAAGCAGACATCAACATTGTTATTATTATTATTATTTTCCAAAGGCACTAAGTACAATGAAAACAAATGGCTTGCAGTAATAAGTCAGTAATGCAATTTATATCAAATATATTCCTACAGGAAAATACACACATTCCACTTTTTATTCCAATTTCTACACATCAGTGATGACCTTTGACCTGGTGTAATGTTTACATACTGAGTCCCAGTTACACTCTGTCTATGACACATAAATCCCATTATCACAATCATTTCATGAGAACAGGTACACATATTGGATTCCACCTGCATGGACTGTATTCAGGACTGTATCAGTACAAAGCTGAACACACATTCTCACCTTCTTATTGATTTTAAAGTGCTGAGCGGCGTTTCGCCATTGGCAGGTCAGAACGTAACTTCCTGGACTGGAAAGCGAATCCCGAACCAGGAAATCTCCGTCCCGCTGCACCAGGTTTTCTGCAACCTGGACCAAGACGAAGGGTTATATGTACAGTATGTGTGCACAGACACAGAGGCACACAGAGTTTGTTTACAGTCCAAACATTTCATTTCATCTAATAATGGTAGCCTCTTCTACTGTTGCCGTCTTTATGAGTTCAGTGCACGGTTTACATAAGACATAGACATAAAGTGTATTATTAATATTATTCATCCAGTATGAAATAATTACATAAACCTATTTTTTGTGCTTCATTTAATCTTCCTGTTTAGAATACACTCCGACTCCTCCTGCAGAGTATAAATATATGGCCTAGAAAGGCTGAACTAAGTAGCTTATTCAAGAACTTTTATTCACATTGCGTAGCCAAAGGTTTATCCTAAAGCATGTGATAACATCTAGTTACAACACAATGAGACGTGAAAGCCCTGGAAGCCTGCGTATACGCAATGGTTTGGGATTATTATTAATTTGAGCCAAATTATTAGGATGAAATTATAGATATAAAGCGTAAAGATGTAGATAAGTTTAATAATTGAAAATATTTTTGGATATAAATGGAAAGGAAAGGTCTGGAACCCATTGAGAAAAGAAAAAAAAGTCCAACTGGGTAAAAGAAATGTTTTAGCCGAGGGTCATTCTATCAGAAACACTTGAAACCAAAGGAAAAAAAGTGACTTTTTCAACAAAATATATTATTAACCAATATGAAAACAAACGCTTAGTACATGGGTTTTACTGGTGAGTGTTTCCATGGTAACTACGGTGCCTCTGAGCATCCAAATGGGTCATATCTGATGACCATGAAAGCATGACAAACTGTATTTTACACCAATTATTTATATTTATTGATAGCATTAGTGAATTAACAGATACTAAACAGTTTAGATCAGTAGAAGACTTTGGAAACTGGTGGATATTTGGGGTTTTATGAGTAAAGCAAGCGTCTGCAACTGAACAAGACAGGGCTTACTGTCACTTTTTTGGAACAAATTATGGACAAAATGAAATTAATAACAATTACTTTTGAATATTCTGCTATCATTATAAGCCTAAAGCCATTCTACATTGTCCATTTGCAAAAATGATGAGACTTTTTTTTTAACACTGACCTGATGCTTTTTTTTTTTTTGCTAAATTCAATATAATTCGCAATTGTCTACATTTGGTCTGTTTCTAAGTAATCGTACACATGCTATGGGGGAGTGTTTTTCCCTCCATCACGCCATAAATGAGTTTTATGTTTTAGAAATGGTAACTGTTTTCTTTATTGTAGTTACATAATTTAATAAATGCACCATAAACTGCATGATTGTGATAGAGTTAAAGTTAAAGCACCCATTAATCATAAATATGTTACCACAGAGCAGCCACTCTAGTAAATATAAAGGTTGCAGACTGGCTTATGGCAAATCTATGATGGGTATTAAGTGAATGTAAGGGAGCACATTGAGAATATTTTTGCACTTTAAGGATATAATAACAGTAAGTTTTGTAGTGAGTTGAATAACAACTTAATAGGAAAGGAAAATGAGGTTCTTCTCCTCCTGAAGGCACGTTTTCAGAAGACACCTGCTGTTTACCTGCTGTTTCTGAATCAGAAACCCAAGGGAATCATTATTATTGTGTGTTACAGTTTCTCTGTGCAAGTATAATAAAAAAGTAGGAGGAAAGAAATTACCAGCACTACAAAAATACATGTAAAATATATATATATATGAAGCTCTAAATATACACATATGGGTGCTTCTGTGAAACTGGGTACAGTTAGGTTCCTGCACTTTACAAGCTTTTTAGACCCAATAATAAAAGAGAAATTTAGACAGCTTTCCTTCCAGGATGTACCTGATGATGACTTCAGATAAATGCAAAAAAAAAAAAAAAAAAAGAAACATACTCTTGCTCTGAGCCATCCCAAAATTAATGATTTTTTAATAAAATATTGGGGCCAAAAATAGGACCAAAATTAGGACAGGTACTACATAGGTGTCAGTGCATTTGATCTGGAAAACATGACTTGAAATGGTTTTACATAGCACCATACATGAGAATTCTAGTGGTTTTTTGAATAAAAACATGCAGGTTTTTCACGAATCTCAGTTTCATTCTCAGGTTTCGCGTGTAACCTATCGTGTCCACTTTTGTTACATGTGGAACCTGTCCATTTAAACACAAATAAATTGCAAGCGATTTTGCAACAGCGGTCATTTTTGTGAAACGCTCTGCTTTGCATGATTAACTCGATTCCCAAAATGCACCTGTGAGAAAATAAAAAGATATTCGAAAAAATAGTAGCGTGCAATTTTCACGTCCTTTTTTTTTTTTTTTTTAATTTTGCACATTTTTGCAGAAAAATAATATTAAAAAGTTTCTCTTTTATCCAAGTGCTTCATAACATTAGTCTACATCTGGTTTGAATTTTTAGCCCCCGTATCCTGTTTATATGAACCAGTATCATAGAAGCACTCACATAATCTAAATATATGTGTGTAGATGTGGATATAAGTAGAAGAAATTGAGATCAGGACCCACTTACATAAGGGTTAAAATTTCTAAAAAATTATGAAAAATGTCTGAACTGGGAATCTGATTTCCATCTCATTCGTCCCCCTCTGTTGTCATGTCTCTCTCTCTCTCTCTCTCTCTCTTGCTCTCTCTCACACGTATATAGCTCCAGACCTTAATTAAGCAAGTGTTTGTATAGTATATAATGGCCGTTTAGTTCAGCCAGAGGAAGCAGCTTATTAAAAGTGATTACATCTCAGAGTTGGCTTTCACAGGGAGCACACACAATCTCCTTCTCTCAGTCTGTCTGTCTCTCTGTATTACTCACACTCTCAGTAAAAAGAGGCTTTTTATACCCTGACCTCATGTTAGAACCTCGGTTCTACAGCTGAGGCCATTATTTAAGCTATAATCTTCCTGTAAACACTGAGTGCGCAGTATGTCTAATAATAGGTGATCTGGTTCAACAAGTTTTTACCCAGGCTTTTAAAAGGGAGGGACTCGCACCACAGATTTATGTGGGGGTGTGGAGGTGTGTATTACCTGGCGGGGTATTGCTCCGTGGTACCATGCGTGGCTTCTGGGCTCCTCACAGTTCATCTTCAGCTCCTCCTCCAGTTCACGGCGGAGTTTCTCTGAAGGACAGTCCAGGATGAACTGATCTCTGGAGAACTACAATAAAACAGAAAAAAAAAAACACTCAACATGAGGAGAAACACAGAAACAGAGCTCAGTGTCTTCTTCTGTTCATCCGTAGCATTTACGCAGCACTAAAAAGCTATAAACCACGTTTTCTAAAAGGAACGACATATTAAGCATTAAAGTGGCCTGTCTTTCTTTGTTACTAATTCCATACTCCTCCCTGTAGTGCATTGTGTTCCATATAATACTTCAGAGGGTGCAGTAACAGCCTTGTGTTTGATCGATCAGACACTTTGGACTCATGTAGGACTTCAGCTACATTTCCCAAAGCTGTAATTTGCTACTCGAATACTTCCCTAAAAATGACTTTTAAAGGAAGTACTTAGTTTTATTTTTAAGCCAGAGATGTACACATGTTATTTGCAATGCTAACTTTATCCTCTATTAGTCTACGGTACACAACTGGACCATGTAAATACACCTGGATGAAAATGAAGTCATTTTTAAGCTACTAATTCCACACTCCTCCCTGTAGTGCATTGTGTTCCATATAATCCTTCAGAGGGTGCAGTAACAGCCTTGTGTTTGATCGATCAACCTGTTTAGACACATGTAGGACTTCGTTACATCTGTCAAGGCTTACACTTTCACTTCCACTGCAGCAGAAAAGCTGTAATTTGTTAAGTTATTTATATCAAGTCTATCATATACTATTGAAGACTTTAAATAAAACTGGAAAAAAAAAAAAAAAATTAAAGCCATTATTGTGTGAGCAAACGAACACAAAGTCATATTTAATAATTAATAATTCCTCTTCATGTTCAGTCTAAACCGTGCTTCTAATCATGGCATGTTTTTGTTCTGTTTTCTGCTGTCCTTCAACAACAACACTGTATGCAAATGAGTTTAATTACAACTTTAATTATGAAAAACTATTTTTATTCTGATACAATAGTGATAGGAATCGCAGGGTAACTCATAATATAGTAGAATAAAGATAATGTCATACTCTGAGCCTTTTTTAAGAAGTGGCTATTTCCTGAAGGTGAATGGGTACAAATCACTTCACGTGACCAATAAAACCCCAGTGTTCAATCTAGTGAACATCATTCCAGTTCAGCAGGTGAACATAGTATAAAACATACAGTTGTTTTCATCAGTGAACAGACGTGAAAAGACAGTGGGCATTAATACTGTCCCTGCACTGAGCTGCAAACTCCACTAATTCTAAAGAAATCTTGTCCTGTTATGGCTTATGATGATGTCACATATGCAAACTAAATCAAAATACTACAACAAATGGCAACAAATACACTACTTAAGAGAATAAAAGGGAGACAACATTGTCTATTGTGATGTGGATTACAATATTTTATCAATGCTAACAATAGTTATGCAATAAGTGAAACACAAACATCTCTGATTCATCATAATATCTGTGTAACTGAAGGATAATGATCCCACTAGAAGGACAAAAAGTAGGTATTCTATCTGTATTCACTACATTGTGCCGTTATTTTCAACTATGTATATTGTGTGTAAGTAAATACTGTGTCTATGTGTATAATCATGGGTTTAATAAAAATAGATATTTGGTGACAGTGCAAATTACCAAAGAAAGAAACACACTATTTATTTGACGGTAAATATAATGAAAGTAGAGTGTACATTAAAATACTGATGCAATTGAACAAAACAGCCTGTTGAATTCAGTACAATAATAAAAAAAAATCAGATGTTACCAAACACAAAAAAAGGCATTCAACCTTTAAGGCACAGGTGTCAAACATACGGACAAAACCAGCCCGCCAAAAGGGTCTGATCGGCCCATGCACTGAATTTGTGAAATACAAAAATTACACAGAAGATATTCAAGCTCAAGTATGTTAAAATTATTTTAGTCCAGGGGCCACATGCGTACCAATGTGATCTGAAGTGGCTTGGATCGCTAAAATACTATCATGATCCTCTATAAATACTGACAACTCCAAATTTTTGTTTTTGTTTTAGGGGGAAGAAAAATTTATTACATGAAAATCTTTAGATTTACAAACTATCCTGTCACAATGTGAGTAATCTGAACAAATACCAACAACCTGAAATACCTTAAGACAAATATAAATACAATTTTAATAATATTCTGCCTGTTACTAAATGTCTTGTGTATTTGTAGATGCACTGTTTTCTGTAAGTTGTCATGCATTTGTATAAATAATAACCTGATGCATAATTAGGGAGGGGAATCAAGAACTGGTTCTTCTTGAGAATCGGTTCCCAGTAGTTCAATTCCTTGGAATCATTTGCCTACTTAACGATTCTGCTTAATGATTCCACCTTCATTGTGCATGTGTGAGGATGTCACACGTATGTAAAGTTTGCCTATATTTCACGTGAAAAGACACCAGGGCCGCTTGTAAAACTTCCAATTCTTAAAAAGGGGAAAAATCCACACAATATGTGATTCATTTGCAGGAATGTCACATGTTTGATACGCTAATTAGCAATGCTTATGAATCTAACAGCAGACCACAGGGTATCACGTAGTCCTTGTTGGGGGGCAACAAATGTCTGGCCTGCTCAAAATAATTTTCCAAAGATAGAAAAAAGAAAAGGAGGTGCACAACAGCGGGAGACATAGACGAATTAGTAAAGTGTCTTACGTTTCACTTTCACTTTGTATGGTTGTACGGTGTGATCCCCCCCAACCCGACCTGAGCTCAGTGTCATCTGTTATTATTATTTGTACTGTATATGTTATATTTCCTGTGCAGGGATGGAAATATAAAAAAAACAGTTAATGCAAACAAACTTGTTTAGTACTGTTTTATTCCCTCACAAAATGAGAATCAATAAGAAATCAGATCAATAAGCAAAATGAATAATGGAATCGGACTCATTAAATTCTTATAAATTCCCATCCCTAGACATAATATTGTTAAAATCGCATGTATGTTTTTTTCATGGCATATCAGGTGGTTCACATTTCTACTTTGCAGATGTACACATTTTCATCATATCACTGTACTTTTTTCATTATTATTTGACTGTTCCGATCTAGTTCACGTCATATTGGGCTGAATGTGGCCCCTGAACTAAACTGACTTTGACACCTCTGCCTTAAGATAAAGCCTAAAATAAAACAACCTTTTTTTTTTTTTTTTAATGGTTAAACTCAATCAGCTGAAGGTCACAGAAGTGATAGATGAGGTCTAAGAGCTCAGAGGCAGAACCCTCCATGTTTAACAGCCTCCTGACAGAGGATGGAACGACCAGTGCATTTAACCGTAGTTTAACAGATTAACCAGTAAAGCACAGAAGCCTCTGCCATGAGGCTGAGTCAGCAAAACACCTGCACCAAACACCACAACACACACTTACATGACAGCTGCTGGGTCTCTGCATAGCTATGTCCGTCTTTACTTCATAACATTCATAAGAAACACATCCTGTAAATCACTTCGCTCATACATTTCCTCTGTCGGTGTGTTTCCTCCTGTGGCTTTGAGCCCAGTAACTCCTAATGTGATGTTATCTTTCGGACCCCACCCAACCGCCCGGACCTGCCTCCACGAACACCTTCACCTGACGTACATAAACACACACACACCCTCAAGTGACTCAGACCTTTCCTTGAACTTCTGTTTTGACAGTTCTTTGCATGAAACAATACTTGTTCCATAGTGGCTCATTGGGTCTTTTCTACCATCCCTTTAAAGACACAATTAAGAACAAAAATAATAACAGACTTACAACTGTGTGTTTCTACAGGTTAGCTGTATCCAGAAGTAATAAGAATTTAATGGAAGTAACTGCATACATGTCATGGAAGCTCATTTATACCACTAATTAAACAATGTAAAAACAAATGACTCTAATGATGATTATTCTGAAATCAGTAATCACTTTGAAAAGGTTATATTAAATCACTATTTTGACACATTAATGCAGATATTTAGCAAAAAAAAAGGGTTATTTTTATTTACATGTGGACCTGTGCCATGCATAAACTGTTCAGGTTAAACTAGACAGATTGGAAAATGATGTCATCGCATCCCATTCTGCTCATGTCTATTAGTGTTTTGTGTATTGAGTTTGCATGTGAAACATTAAATCCTGGTGTGTGAATCAGTCAGCATTGGCGCCGCATCATGTAAAAAAGAACACACTTCAACAACTCTTATAGAGGAAACTTATGGAGAAATGTTTTGGGAAGGAGACAAGGTGTGTTTTAAAATTTACTGCCAAAGATTTTTTTTTTTTTAACATTTCCACGTGTTTCTGAGGGACATGACAAACAATTAGTAGACAGACAGACAGAAAGGCAGGCAGGCAGACAGTCAGGCAGACAGACAGGCAAGCAGACAGACATAAAGGCAGAGAACTTTTGGCTGTGAGTGTAAGGTAAATTGTGTTTATAACTTAAGTTTTCATTGTTTCTGCTCATGTTTATGATACATTAAAGCTTCTCCATCTGCTGTGTCTGATATAATCCACCGTGTCCACAAATTAGAATGGTTGTTCCCAGTTTTTGTACCAGTTTGTCTGTGTTTTTGTGTAGTCGAGTGGAGATAATTTATTAAACATTGGTTGTGTGGACAGAGAAAAAAAACACCTTATGAAAAACATCCATGTGGACATGAGTCATTTAGTCAATATAGTCATATACAATTCAATATTTGAGGAAAATATATCATTTAATATCATAATTGATAATAATATGTTTTTTTTTTTTAACAATTAATGCTTAGATGTGGAAGGTCTTTTACTTCTTCACCGTGCTAGAAACCAGCTTCAGTACATTACAGATATTTTGTCATTACAGACGCACAAACAAATTGCAGCTTTAAGACAGAAAAGAATCTGAATGAAAAAAAAAGTTAACGAAAAGATCTTTTATCGCATTTATTGAAAACACAAAAATCCCAAGTGCAAGTAAATGTAATCAGGTAATAAAAAACAAACAAAAAAAAACCTGTCACTACTTGTTGTCAGAGGTTTATTTTCATTACAGCTCAGGTTTATTTTGTTTTTGATTTGCATTTATTAAAAACAGTAAAACGCTAACGGGGATGAATTGAAACAGACAAATGCCTCCAGACAGTGAATGTTAAAACCCTGAAGACTCTGATCCAAACCTGCATGGATGAAGCAGTTCAATGTGACACACACACACACACACACACTAATGGCATTATCGAGCCATGGAATTGGAAATATGACGATAAGTGTCCCTGTGAAAACTGAAACCCTACACAGACTTTCCTCTTGATACCTCTTCTTCTACACGTCGCTGTAAAGTCATTAGAATAGACCCCACTGCCCCGAGTCTCCACGTCTCCATACATGACAGGAAAGGCACATATCATATTTCAGCTTCTACACAGAAAACAACAGAAGCTCAGTGTAGCAGAACAGGCGTCATAGAGCACGTGTACGGACTTCGTTTTCAGCCGGTGGAGTCTGATCTGCTGTTTGAGCGACTTGAACATCACATCCGTTAAAAACACCCTTTAACGCACTGGCACCGACGGCGCATTTTTCCTGTTGTACCGGCAAAAACCCAAACACCGTCACAAACACAATGAGGTGAAGTGATAAGAACGCTTCGATGACAGGTATTTAACTTGAGCCTGATTAAAATTCATATCGTCTGAGTTGATATTCACCCACATTGGAAAAACACGTCTGTAAAACCCTTTAGGCGAACCCGTGTCTGAGGTGTTTACCGAGAAATCTGAAACAGCCTGAAGTCATGTTCAGGTGTCACGTTAAAATAAACTCCTATATTCTGCAACCAAGCGATTATTTCGTGAACAGTAACAGGGAATGTAATGTGTAGCTCACAGGTCGATTGACCATGAGGTTACGGCGACAGCGCTGCTTTTGGCGTTGTCTTTGTTGTTGTCTTCCTCATGATTGTTTTCGTTGTCATCTTCATCGCTACTGTTGTAGTTGTTGTCGTCTTCGTCGTTATTATCTTTGTCGTCATCATCATCTACGTCGTTGTTGTCGTCATCATTATTGTTATCATCGTTGTTGAGTTTGTCGCTGGTGTCTTTGTCGTTATTGTTATTGTCATTGTCGTCGCCATTGTCTTCGGCGCTGTTGTCATTGCCATTGTTGTTGTTGTGTTCATTGTTGTTGTCTTCGTTGTCTTCATCGCTGTTTTCTTCATCATTGTTGCATCGTCGTCACCACCATCATTGTCGTCATTGTCTCCAGCGCTGTTGTTATTGTCATCGTAGTTGTTGTTGTCATCATCATCTCCGTCATCATTATTGTTATCATCGTTGTTAACTTTGACGACGATGTCTTTGTCGTTGTTGTCATCGTTGCCATCATTGTCGTTGTCATTGTCTTCAGCGTTGTTGTCATTGCCATTGTTGTAGTTGTCTTCGTCATTATTATCTTTGGCGTTGTCATCATCATCATTTTTGTCGTCATCATTATTGTTATCATCGTTGTTGACTTTGTTGTCGTTGTCATTGTCTTCAGCGTTGTTGTCATTGCCAATGTTGTTGTTATCTTCCTCATTATTGTCATTGTCATCTTCATCGCTGTTTTCTTCATCATTGTTGCATCGTCGTCATCACCATCATTGTCGTCATCGTAGTTGTCGTTGTCTTCATGATTATTGTCTTTGTCGTTGTCATCGTCATCTCCGTCATCATTATTGTTATCATCATTGTTAACTTTGACGACGATGTCTTTGTCGTTGTTGTCATCGTTGCCATCATTGTCATTGTCTCCAGTGTTGTTGTTGTCATCATCATTACATCGACAGCCTGGCACAATAACTGATTTGCTTTGGGTGTTTGTTTCGTACTGGGTATGGCTGTTTTAGTGGTCGGCTAGCTGACCTATGTTCACTTTTGCTAGCCTAGCATCAGTCAACTCTGATTTTACCATGACTGTGTGGAATTAAAAAAAATAAATAAATAAATTCTCTACACATTTCCTACACTCGGACTGACTCGGAAATGAAGCCCAATGTCAAAAATTCCGGAGTATCACTTTAAATCTCTTCTTTGTGGGACAGAATAGAGTGTCCCGTCCACATTTCTGCTTTTATTGTCATTGATTAAAGTCTCGTTTATGATCACATTCATTACTACAGAAACACTAACAGGCTTTTACATCTGCTGTCACACGGCCAGCAGAAATGATGAACAGAGGAGCGGACGAGGACGTGGAGAAAAGAGATGAATAAAGATGGAAATGGATGGATTATGTACATGAGGTGGGACGGACGCAAGGAGAAACAGATGAGTGGTGACGGAGGGACAGAGGAGAAGGATGTGGATATAAGAGGACGCTGTAACGGTCGACGCGAGGCCGGCTTTTCCTTTACAGCCCGGCATTTAATAAGACCCTGCAATATGATGTCATCCTCTGAGCTGCATTTACACTGAACCAGGCTGCACTGCACTAACCTCCTTTATGAGAGGCTGTTTCCTAACCCACGGCCCCTCTGCACCCCCTACTCCTCTGTTTTACATGCGTACAGATTACACATGTTTACTGCTTCCTGACTGAGCTATAAAGTCAAACACCTTCACCAGAGAATCATTACATTTTAACTCAAGTCCTGAGTGACATTGAACTCATGTGAACGGATAAGCCGCATTTGTGCAAGTTGGGTTTTTTTGGGGTTTTTTTGCATCAGTTTGCATGAATTGTTGAATGTGTTGTTTATCTACAATCAGCAAGACATGACAAAGGCGGCGTTGACGGCCGTCTCATGATAGTGATTCAGAAACTCGCTCTGGATGTAGCAACAAGGTGCGATCAGAATTAACTACAATATTAGTGAAAATGGAAAAGAACTGAAAAGATATTAAGAAATACAGAGGATGGACTGCACTAGTGTTTATTTATTCTACTGTTCTGCTGTGTATATATTGGTTTTTATTGGTTTTACTGGTTAATGTTATTGCTGATTTTTATGTGTTAATTTTATGGCTGTTTTCATATCCTTAATCTATTCTTGTATTTTATTTTATTTTATTTTATTTCATTTTATATTTTGCATTTTTATTATGGTTTTAATTTTTCAGATGGAGAGAAAGAGTGAACTTAGCTGTTGCTCTTCCCCTTGTAAATCACTTTGGGAAAAAAAAAAGTCTGCCAAATGAATAAATGTAAATGTAATGTGGGGCATAATAGTTTAATTTCCGAGCTGATATCTATCCATTTTCCATATTTTCTTGATAAAAACCAAACTCACTATGACAAAAACAGTGCTTTTATTCATTCCATGTTTTCTTTTCTGTCTGTTTTAGTCACATGATACACACAGGAGTTAGTAATTGATTGAATAACCATTGTTTTTAATGACTTTTAATGGTCTAATAACTGTATTTGTGTTGTTTTTGTAAGCACAAGTTCAGAGGTGACTCCAGCTCCTAAACTATGGAATAACCTGCTTCCATATCAGACAGGCCTCCTCTGTCTGTTTTAAATCCCTTCTTAAAACCCATTTTTTCTCCTTTCTTTTGCACCCATGTGAGTTGTTTTAAATGCATTGTCCTCATTCAGTTGTTTTATTTGGTATTGGTTTTATTGTTCATATTTTTAATTTGTTGTTTTAATGTTTTTAATCTATTCTTGTATTTTACTCTGTTATTATTTATATTTTTGTGGTTGTTTTAACCCTTTCATGCCTACTGGTCACTACAGTGGCAGCTGTTCAAAGGTGTTTTCTTGATTATTTATGGAATTTATTGTTTTAGTTCCATATCAGCTAACACAGTGGAGGCTTATGCATCAACCCAAACACTGTGATTAATATCATTACTGTAACCTTGCTATTCTAGATAAACCAGATCTGCAATGAAATGCTTAAGTTTAAAAAAAAAAAAAAAAAAAAAGCAAAATCTTTTTTTTTAAACAAAAATGATTTTTTTCCCCCATCATTTTTCCCATTATCTCCATGCAGGTATGTTAAATGTGAGAACACATCAGATTAGCAGCATTACATATATTTTTATTTCATACTTTTCATATTGTATATCAATAAATACGTTTCTTTACTTGTAATATTAAAGGCATGGTTTTGTAACTGTAATAGGTTCTTTAAAAATAAATCACATTGGGGGTTTTTTCTATGCCCAAAGAGGAATAGAAACAAAAAACAAAAAATCTTGATTTAAGTTCTCATAATTCATTCATGAAAGGGTTAAAGTGCTTTACAAACAAAGTTAGATTGAACTGTTCTCATTATATTCGTCCAAACAAATGTACCTTTACTTGTACCAGGTATTAAAACGAACAAAAAAATTGAAGAAAACAAGAGGTGGTCTAATAATTTTTTCCGCGACTGCAGATTCTTGAAGATGAATATTTGTCACAGAATGTTTAGATGCACCATTCATTCTCGCTCGACTTCCTTGTTTCTTTCCATAGTCTTAAAAAGCTGACATGCAACGAAAATAATCTCTTACTCAGCATTAAAGTGCAGCCGTTTTTAGACCAGCAAAAAAAACAAAGGCCACTATTCAAAAGGATTTCGACAGTAATTGGATTTCCTTTGGATCTCCTGGGTTTTACACAAGAACAGAAAGCATTTTTGTTGCTTTGACAATCCAGTCTTAGCTGCAGTGACCAATCAGAGGCAGCGGACATCTGTATAAGCTGCTTGTCCTTTGAGCGCACTGAGGTGGGGATGAATAACCTTTTAGTGTTATAATTCCTATACCTCATCATGTCACACACACACACACACACACGTAAATGTAATAATCTTTGTCTTGTCCAAATCCTCCATGTTTTCTATTATGATGTGGAAGCTCAAACACAGCACCAATCCAAGATTTTTACATGACACCCTAACGTGCAGTTCATCATCAATTTAATCTTAACACGTGCAGGACGGAAAATAACAAAAGCTTATGAAAGCTGCCTGAGGTAGAACATTAAAACACGCTGCAGTACAGTCCACTCCCCCATGAATCAATATTTATATCTGACCCTATTCATTATACAAATCAACACCGACCATAACAAAAACCCTCTTGGAATATTTGACACCGGACATAATTTTATTCATAATATAATGAAAATCAACCTGTTTATGGACAGATCAGCCCATATCTGTTATGCATAAATGGTCTCAGACACAGTTCACATTAAATCTTTTTTTTTTCTTACTGGCTCCAGTTTTGTTGCTTCACCATGAAGGACACCACACCGTCAATAGTAAGATTTGACAATAGAGCAGATAAGATCCATGGAAACCTTTCATTCTTCCATTCGTCACTGCGCTTTCACAATTTATCACAGCCAAAGCAATAACAAAAACAAAAATAAATAAATCTACACCATTGTTCTTCTTTACTTCCTAGATAAAAGTGGCTCAATATTATTTAGTAATTAACCCATAAAGACCCACTGTTCCCAAATCGATTTTTTGTCCATATTTAAAAATTTTTCACCATTTATTATAATATTATCTTCTTTATTTGGCAATTTTTTCAGTGAAAATCAGGTATTTTCCTATATTTAATTCACTGATCATGTTGATGTTCATTAAAGCTCTGATTAAAGTTGAGAGTTATTATATCATAAACAAAAAAAAAAAAAAAACTGAAGAAAAAGTGAATGTTTCAGTAAAGTATATCATTAACTGAACATAAACACACTGTCATTGATCCAACTCTATGGATTTTACTGGTGAATCAACGTTGTAGAAGATGATGGTGTTTCCAAGGTAACTACAAAGCCTTTGGACATCCAAATGGGTCATATCTGATGACCATGAAAAGATGAAAAACTGCATTTTACATCAATTATTTACATGTAATGATAAGTTTATTGAAATGGCAGTATTACACCAATTATCAGCTGAAAGTGGTGGTTCTCACCAAGGTTCGTCATGTTTTTTTGGAGTTTTTAGAGAAGGACATTAATCCGTTTGCTTTATTGACTGTTGCTTATTTTCATATTCAACAAATTCTGTAATTCTGTGAGGTGACCTTGTTGTGATACTGTGTTCTGCAAATAAACTGAATTGAACTGAAATTAGTTACATTTATTGATGGATGAGAGGATCAACAAGTATTAAACAGTTTACATCAGTAGATGGTTTTGGTCACCAGTGGATGTTTAGGTCTTTATGAGTGAAGACAACGTTAAGTAAGATTCATTTTCTGATTAAAACTATTCATTTTTACTCTCTCTTTTTTTTTTTTGGCAGTGCACAAGTACTTCAGACATTAAAATCGTACTTTCAGATCCAAAAATAGTATCAGTGTTTCTATAAAATTCCAAGAAAATGCAAAAATCAACAACTTTGAAATGTTTCAAGAATTGAATTGAGATTCACACTCCTTTCCATAAACTGGTTTGGATCGAATCATCTACATTGACAGCAGGTGGCGCTGTGACAATACAAACACCTCTTAAAAATGGAAGAAGAAACAGAGCATTTTGTTGATGTTTTTCATTCTAAAATATTTGTGTCATGAATGAGACAGAAGCAGTTCCATTCTCCTTTAAAATGAGTCTATGTGTCTAAAGTTTAAAGCTGTAAAGGGGGGGGGGGGGGGGGGTCAAACTCGTGTTGGTTCAG
>JAPSES010126910.1:0-15870 GCA_029822895.1 Maxillicosta whitleyi
CCCCAAAAAAAAGCCTCTCCCCATCTGATTAAAACCTGTCTCATTTTTCCACTTCGGTGCAGAAATCTCAGCTGAGGAAGACGAACTTCTCCAGGTACCTGCCCATCCAGGCACACCGCTCCATAGAGAGGTAGGTACTGGTTCTGTCAAAGCCCGTGGACCGGTTCTGTCCGTCTGGTCTCACCACTAGAACCGGCTCTTGTCGACCCTTTTAAGACGAACGTGTCTCCGGTGCCACAGTTTTACATCCACTGTCCGATCACACCTTTAATCCGAGGTCAGGTTCTTCCTAATGTTCTAGAACATGTGAGGGTAGAGGTCTGAGGGGGGGGGGGGGCAGTGGGCGGGGCTTAGAGCAGCAGTCGTGTAGTCGGTGACAGAGACATGGAAGGTTTGTATTAATTTTAGCAGCGTTTTTGTGGTGAAATCATGTAAATAATTGTGATAATACTGTTCAGAGTGTTCTACTGGAGTGTTTTTGTTTTGACTTTTTTCCACCGTTTTATCTGTATTTTTGTGTTTATCGTTCTTTGATAGCTGTATTTGATCTGTATATATTCTATAAATGTCTGTGTATTTGTATGTATATATGTGTAAATCTATGTGCAGCATCAGAATAACACATGACATACAATGATCTGGATGAACACACTTTATTTTTGACAGATTTTACATTTTAATAAACAGACATATATCCTAGAACGTGTACCTGTACTAGAACCGGAGTTCCACACGTTTTGCTTTAACGTATAGTTGTTTTCAGAATAAATGTGATAAAAAAATTGATTTTTAACATTTTTTACTATAACGCACTGTTTTAAGCATTTATTACATATAATGATGGTAACTGATGGACACATAATAACATTTTTTCAGACATTTTTATCATAAAACCAGCATAAATAAGTAAACATCCTTAATAAACTGAAATCACTTGGAACGTGCGTCAGACATGTTGGTGTTCCTCTGCAGTGTCGTCACGGCTGCGTGTTTTTGTGTCTTCAGTCAGCTGCAGGTGTTGTCGGGGCCGGAGGTCACCTACAGCGACTTCCTGGACGCCATCGACCGCCGCGAGGACACCTTCTACGTCGTGTCCTTCAGACGGGTACGAGCAACACAAAACGCCCTTAAACCAGTTCAACATGTCAAATTAGTTTGTTTTTTTTAAAAAAAAAAAGCCCTTAAACCAGTTTACCCTCCTGACAAACAAAAGACAAAACCCAGTATTTGATCTGTAATGTGTTTTCACAGACTTTATTGTCTTTTTTTATGGGGTTTATGAACTTTTTGACATGTATTTTTATGGTATTTATTATTAAAAGGTTCACACCGATGCAGCTGAAAGACTTGACATTAATATATGAATGAAGATCCTTATTAAAGTTATATTACATAAAAAAACAACAACACGTAAAAACAAAAATAAGGCCTTTTATTAAACATCGTCAGATTTTCTGAATTCCATGTGTGATTTTTACTGTGAACCAAAGGCGTCGAACATATGGTACAAACAATGACACGGAATATTTTAAGAATTAAGGACGTTAAAATAATTTTAATTCAGATTCCACATACACAACAATATGATTTAAAGTAGATCAGAACCAGTAAAATAAAAACACGATGTCTAAATAATAACAACAAAATTTGTTTTAGCGTAAAAAAGCAGAATTATATGAATATTTTTTACATTCTCAAACACTTTCTTCAATCTTTCTCAAACCTGAAATGTTTTAAGTGTCGTTTGATCAGTATTCTGTCTGCGTTTGTTTGGTTTATTTGTTGATCCTCTTTACGTTATAATGTAAATAGTAAAACAAGGCAGAATATTATTAAAATTGCACTTATTTTTCCCATTAATTTCCAGTTGTTGACATTTTTAAAGGGCAGTTTTTAGGTCATTGAACCTTTTTTCAGTCTTAAACATAAACTCTGCCGTTGACCTTCTGCGGTCTGTTCTGGTTGAACGCCGTGGCTCTGGGGGGTTTTCTCGGGCTCTAACGTTGCGGGGGTCTTCTTTCCTCAGGACCACCTCCTGCTGCCGGCCATCAGCCACAACAAAACCAGCCGACCCAAAATGTCTCTGGTGATGCCAGCCATGTCCGTGAACGGTGAGTGTGTGTTTTCACTGGGTTTATTGTGGGGGTGTTTGAGATCAGACTCGGATCCTCACATTCAGGTGAAGTGGGAGGAGCCACGGGCATAAAAACACCGGTGTCGGGTTACGCTCTGTAAGTCGGCGTTAACAGAACGGGCTTTGTGTGGCTGGGTTTTACTCACGTTCTGACGCTCAGGGTTCCCTTTGTGCTGCTGTGGAACCTGAAAGCCAAGCCTCTGGTGTAAAGTATCCACTGGAGACGGGTTTCAAACCAGCACACAGTGAAACAGGAAATGCCAAGATGATGATAATGATGAAGAACAAACGGCAAATACTGACACATGAACAGTATTTATCCAGAGACGCTGATCTGATAAAATGTGTTTAATCAGCATCAGTCTGCGTGCGTGTTTTTATTCATATTTAGGTCCGAAAAAAACAAAGCACTTGAAATTTTACTTTATTTTTTTAACCTGTTTTTCATGGAGTTTCGTAAATGTCCACTGAGTTGGACACCATGAGTTTGAACTGAAAACTAATAAAAAAATGATGAAAAATATGAAATAAAAATGTTTTGTACTGATGTTTTCTCACATTTTAACATATTCTGATCGTGGTTAATTGATTAATAAAGGAGGAAATGTGCAAAAAGGGGAAAGAAAATGGGAAAGAATGAAAGGATGAAGGTGTTATGGAAAATACCAAGGTAAGAGGGAAGGAAGGAAGGAAGGAAGGAAGGAAAGGACAGAAGAAAACCACACGTTCATGGTCAGCATTTCTGACTTCCTGTCGGCCATCTTGGTTATGGTTAAAACACTGTGCACTTCCTGTGACTGTCCACCAGGGGTCAGCGTATGTGACGATGTGTCTGAACTAAAACAACCAAACATGGATATTTATTTTCTAACGTTTGTCCTTGAACACGTTCCTCTTTTTTTCCTCAGAGAGTCTCTACAACTCGTCTCAGGGTTACGAGATGATGATGCAGGTCGACTGCGAAGTCATGGACACTCGAATCGTCCCCATCAAGTCCTCCGCCGTCCCGCCCTCGCTCCGAGACCCGCCCCCGCCTCCGCCCTCCGCCCACCACAACCCTCACCATCACCATGGGAACCACACCTCGCTGCGCGGACGCCACCACCATTCGCCATCCTCATCGTCCTCCGCCGCATCTTCCTCCTCTTCTTCATCCTCGTCTTCGTCTCCACGGCAACCTTTACCCTCTCGCAGACGACCGGTGGAATACCTAATCAGCCAATCGGAGGGCGTCTGAGGACACGTCTCCATGGCGACAGTGGTTAAACAAACTCTGGAGCTCAAAGGTAATCACATCGACTCTGGAAAAAACTCAGATCAAGTCAAACTCCGCCTCCGACCGCGGGGTTAAAGCGATAAATAAATAAATGCCTGTTTAAAGAATATGTCCTAATATATAAAAGTATATTTGTAAAATTTGCCAGAGCAGCACAATGCACTTAGAAATAGTGCTGCCTTTGAATATTTAAGAGAGAAACTGTAACGTCTGAGTGAAAACCGCAGGATGAACGCCGTCTTTTCTGATCCCAGTTAATAAACTTCAGTCTAATGTCGACTTATTTACCGGTTCATCGTCCCGTTCAGCCTCGGACCCCGGCGTCGACTCGTGTTTCTGTGCGGTCGAACATTTGTATGCGTGCGTTTTTGTGTCGGCTGATCTGCAGAACGCCGCAGGAAGTGGGATCAGGCACCGGAGCTGAACAGCAGGGGGCGCCGGTTCTGCTGAAGCTGCCACAAAAACCCTGATTCCAACATTTAAGTCCTGGTTCCTCATCTAATAATGCTGTGATTTCTTCAAAAGTGAAGAAAAACAAGTCAAATGTTTATAAAACAGTGAAAAAGCTTCAAGATTAAACCTTTTTTTTCTCCATATTTTTATGCACAAAAACCAACAAAACCACTTCAGATCCCACTTCAATGCAGCATCGTTCAGATTTATTATTGTTTATTTTTTATAGGAAAATTATGTTGTTGGAGATTATTTAATAGCTGTAAATATTAGTGTTCACCTTGTAGATATTTTTTCATTATTTTTTTTATCTTTTGGGGTTTTTTCACAACAAAAACTGTAAAAAAAAAAAAAAGAAAAAAAAATCAATATGAAATTGCATTTGGGTTCGTTTTTTAATGTGGGACCAACATCCATTCAAATGAGTTCAGATGCATATAAATTAATAATTATACACATATACAGTTGTCTTTAATTGTACAGAACAGATACTAGTGATAAGATTTAAAGAAACCAACCCATAAAAACTCAGTCACTGCAACTGGAGACACGTTATCGAGCCTCTTTGTTTCTTGATAATTCAATAAAAACATAATTTTCTTTTCCTTCAGACTAAATTTCAGTCGGACTTCTTCTTTTTCTCGTGTATACGGTTCTGATTCGCTCACTAACATCTGAAAACGTTGGCTCTGCCTGTTTTTATGTTACTTTTGTCAATAAAACTGAGCTGTGAATACACGCCCAGCTGCATTATGGGAAATGTAGGCTGAGCCGTGGCCACATCATTTCAACATATTTCAACTCATTAAAGCCTCTTTTATAATTACAGAACATAAAATAATAAGCTTTAAAACCTTCAACCAGCCAACGCCGACAACAACCATCTGCTGATCTAAACTGATCCATTAAAACTATCAATACACTGGAAATAAATGGTGTAAAATACAGTTTGACCTTCATTATTCATAGGATAAAATGTACCAAAACTTGTTAAATGAGAATAAAAAGGGCAAAATACTTGAAAAGTAAGGATAAAATTAAGCAATAAACTTTGAAATATGGTATAAAAGTGAAGAAAACCTTCTAAAGTGAACAGAAAATTAACAAAATACTTGAAAAATGACAAGATTTAATCCTTTCATAACGTCCAGATCACTGTGTTTACTGTTAAAACCAGAACCATCCACCGATCTGAACTGTTTAAGATCTGTTCAATCCATTAATTATATCAATACATAGAAATATTTAGTGTCAAATGCAGTTTTTCATCTTTTTGTAGTCATCAGATATGACCATATTTGGACATTCAGAGGCTCTGTAGTTACCATGGAAACACTGTCATCTTCTACAACATTGAGTTGGATCAGAACCAGTGGATGGACACACTGGGTTTATGTGAATATGAAATAAAATGAACAAAAATAAAAACAATATACAGAAAATAAATAACATAAAAAAATAAACCAAAAATAGGAAAGAATAAATCAACACATTTAACAAAAGTAGTATGTGAATAAAAGGAAAGAAATGAGAAATAAATCTTCAAAATATTAATTAATGTGAACAAAATACGCAACGAACTGAAGGGAAATTGAACAATTTTTATAAAGACAAAAAAATGAACGAAAACAACTAAAATAATAAATAAAATGAACACAAGCGAATGTGAAAATCTGCAAAATAATAAGTCATATGGAGAAAATGCGCAACAAAATGAACAAAACGGGCAAAATATTTAATAACATTAGCAAAATGGATATAAAAAGAGAAACCAGTAAAAAGTAATGGAGTAGAATTTAGCTACAACTACACGACGAGTCAATAAAATACAGGAAAATATAGAATTTATGCTGAAAAAATACGAAATACAGAGGATAATATAAGAATAAATGGTGACAAATTATAACTTAGACATAAAAATACAGGATTAATTTTCAAGTTGCCATAGAAACGGTTGTAGGTCTTGAAGCGTCCAGCAGGGGGCGGAAAACACCGACAGCAGGACCAGTGTGTACAAGTACACACACATTACACACATTACACATGTCATTGTATTCTTAATTCTGATTGCCCCCCCCCCCCCGAGTTCAAACCAAAGATTTAGGATGAGATGAATCTGACAGTTAGCACAGAGTTCATCTGTTACCATGGCAACTGGCATTAATGCTAGGTGCTAGGTCTATGTATAATGGGGTAAGAATGCTAATGCTAATGCTAGGTATTGTATATGCATCACTGTGTAAAATGGAGACGCTCAATTTACCTACGAGGAAAAAAAAAAAAAAACAGCAAATTTAACTCTTAAATTTAGCTTTTACTCCTTAAATCCAGGCTCCACGTGCTATTAAAAGCCAGCTCCTACATTTTTTAAAAAAACCCACAAATATTCCAGGAGTTCACTTCTGCCTGTGAAACCTTCTGCACCAAAAAAATGATAAAAACGGTGAAACATTCAGATTAAAAACACAGGAAATAAGACGCACTCGTGCTGGTTTTCAAAATTAAAGCTTAATTTAACATGTGACCGAATGTTAACGCTTAAAAATGACCCGTTATATTTTATTTTTAATTATTATTCCCTGTCGTTGTGTAGTTTATGAAAGAGGCTGAATTCACATCCATCGTTAAACGTTCGACAATCACAAAAAGGATTTTAGATAAAACCTACACGTTTGAAACTGAAATAACAGGTCCACATCCTAAACTGACCTTCATGAATCTGCCTCCAAATGCTCTTTATCTTTGTTTTCTTGTGTGTTTTTTTTATTTTCTTTAAAAATGCCTGTTGCACTGCACGCTCCTCATCCATGTTCGGTTTTTCACTTTTTATACTGAATTTATTACTTTTTGTGTAAAGAAATGCAATGAAACACGTTAAAATGAAGATTTACGTGGGTTTGTGAAGGGCAGCGAATGCATCCTGTTGCTTTAAAATGTGCTGTTTGTTTGTTTGGAGATAAAATCAGGCTTGAATTCAACTGTTGGTGCATGAGTCGGTGGTTTTCTAACCGAGGAAAGGTTCGTTTACGGGGTTATTGTTCAGTTTAATTATCAACGAATCACATTTGTTATAGAAGTTAAAGTGGTTTAAAGAAAAAATCAAGGAAACAGGAAATATTCACATATGAGAAGATAAATTCAGCAAATATTATATCAAATGTCAGAATAGTTTCTTTCAACTTTAAAATTGGCAATTTTTCTTTTTTTGTTAAAGCAAATTATTTTTTGTTATTTTAAGGCCAAATAAAGTCTGAGCCTTAAAAGCATCATTAAATTAAAACATCTCTCTGTGCCAATAATAGTTTGTTTATTATGCGTTTATTTATGTATATAAATTTTTTAATTTAAAAAAAACAATTTTTTTCAATACAAACTCCCATAAAAGAAACAATTGACTTTGAAATTGAATTGATTTATTTTCTTATTTTGTATTTTTACACATGAATCCGCATAAAAGCAAATACATCAAATGTGTTTATTTTATTATTATTATTATTATTCTTAGGGGTTTTTTCAATTTTTCAAAATGAACTCCTTCATAATTTAAAAAAAAAAAAGTTCACTTAGTTTTGACACAAATGATCCCATAGAAACTGAAGCAAATTTTTTTTTAAATAAAAAATTTGTAGTTATTTTGGACTAATAGAATATAACAATGTAACAAATGTAACCTCTGCCTTTTATTTTGTAATATTATTTGAATATTTTCCCTTTATTTTCGATACTAACAGATCACCATACGCATAAATGAAGCCGGTGTTTCTACTTTTTACTCTGTTTAGATTTTATTTTGTCCTTTATTTTCGACACAAACAGACCCCCGTATTTCCATTCTCAGTTAAAACCCACCGACCGAGTCCTTGAACTGATGTTAAATCCACGATGTTTGTGCATCATGTTGGATATTTTTAGACTGAAATCTGTGGAGACAAAATGGTATCGATGTAAATATGATGCTCTGCTTTTGTGTTTTTTTTAATTTAATGGGAAGAATCATGTGTAAATAAGTTGTTTTTTTAAGTCCATCCCTGTGATGAGACGTTGAACTGCTGCCTTTTATTTGATGTTTGTAGAAAATGAAACGTTGAATTTCATAAAATAAACTCTAAAGCTCACGTCTGCTGCTGGTTTTTGAGTTTTTATTGAATTTTCAGGAAATAAGTGAAAGAAAACGTACATTTGTATGCGTTTTCCACTGATGTGATTTTTTTTTTTTTTTTTTTTTGTCAGTTTATGAAGTTTTAATCTATAATGAAATGCATTTAATTAATTTTAGACCAAATGTTTAAACTGGATCAAACATGTAAAAATTTTCCAGTAAAGACTGAAGTATTTTTCAGTAAACGATTTAATGATTTGTTTTGTTTATTCTTTGTTTTTATTGAGTTTTATTGGCTATAGTTTGGTTCATTTTCCTGATTATTTAATGGATTTTATTGACTTTTGTTCATTTTAATCATTACTTGGTTAAAGTTATTGGTTGGTTATTTATTTTTAGTTACTATTGAGATTTTAAATGAATAATTTTTTGATTTTGTTTCATGTTTGTTTATTTTTACTCATTTGTTCGATTGTCGTTAATTTTTGCTGATTATTTTGTGCATCTTTATTCACTTTTAGTGTTCATGTTTATGTAATTTTTTTGTTCATTTGTTCATTGTTTTACTCATTTTTATTTTTTTTACCTAGCGTTACTACGCATGCGCATGACCACAACCGACAACCGTTTTCACCATAAACGTGTTACATCATGTTTATGGTTTTCACCGGTTAAATACCCATATTTGAGCTCCTCCAGTCAGAAGCGGAGCTAACGTTTTTGCTGAGTAACATGTTGAATGCCTGTTTCTATTTAAAGCCATTTGACCAGTTAGTAAATATGGAATTAATTACACGTGCACGTAACAGAAGAACGTAAGGAAGTTGACATTAGCGCATGTTAGCAAAAAGTCCGTGGGTCACTTATTAATGGTATTAATGGAGTTTACATTATTAAATGGTAACCTACCTAAAGGAGTTTCTAAACCTATGCGAACTAACTAGTCCTGTAACTACCCACACCTGTGTAAGCAGCTCAACTGGACAGAACACCTGTTTTGGAACACACGCATGCGCAGTAGGCATCAAGACGAAGAGGAAACTAACGGAGGAGAAAAAGAGTAATTCAACCTGCCCCCTCCTCAATGAAGGTAAAGGTTATGGAGGCATAAAGGTCCTGAGAGGATGAGCCCCCCCCTCCTTTGTGTCCGTTAGTGCTTTTATTTCCTGTGCGTTGATGTTTTATCCTGTAGAGGGCGGCAGAGTCACAGCAGAGTCAGTCTGATCACATGACCAAACACCAACAGTAACAGTTCTGCTTCATAGACGCCTGTTGATGGATTCATCTGCCAACTGATTGACTCTAATTGATGAACTAATTGATCTCTGACTTAAAAGGAGGAATCTGACATTTGAGAAGCTGAAATTTGGAGCAAAAACACAGATGGTATGTAGTATTTTCAAATATTAAAAAGGATCTAAATTATCTACAAAAATAGAACATCTGTAACACTTGTAATTAAGCACTTTTTTTCCTTTTTAGTTTTAAGATTTTTTTTTTTTATTTTATTTCTGAAATTGGACGTGTTTTATACATGTGTTGAGAGGAAAACTGAAACTGAAATGATGTCCTAATAAAAACATTATTGCAAAAAAATCTAAACTCTAAAATGTTTATTATTAAACATCAGTGTTTAGATTAAAAATCTGAAGTTCTGACGAAGACGCTGATGTATTGAATTATATCGATATAAAGTGAATTTATTTACATCAATGGGCTGGGGATTTATGTGGCCACTAGAGGGAGTAGTGAGTCACTGAGCTGAGGATGAGAGCCTTAAAGAAACAACTGTCAGTCTAACAAAAGTTGACGTATCACTGGACTCGGCTGTAATAGACTTTGATGGTTAAAAACACATAAAACACATATGTGTTCTGGTTCTAGGCGTGTTCTGGTTCTAAGCGGTTCTAAGTGTGTCTTTCTTTTGGATTTTCCCTTCCAGGGTCTCCACAGCAAATCACGTTTGCAATAAAATAATGAATAAATAAAATAAAATAGAAATGATAATAAATAAATAAAATATAAATGATAAACTAAGGTGTAATATTGTTAAAATTATACTTGTTTTTCTTCAGATTCAGTTTATAGATGCAAACTTTTTTTATATAGAATTTGCCTTTTTTTTTTTTTTACTCAAAAACATTGAAGTTATTATTTATCAATATTATTTTTCGGTTCTTCTCCTATCCTGTTTTTTCTGGTCTGGTCCACTACCACTGAAGGTGGAACCAAAGAGGCCAGATCAATAACCATCAGTGTCTGAGACTGAACTGCGCACACCACCGGCTGCAGACGCAGAACGGAGCGGACGTTCATGATCTTCACTGATGAGTTTAACCGACAGATGAGCCCACGTCGGCGCTGCCTCCTCCTGATTGTTTTCCTGCTGGAGTCGAACCAGCAGCTTCTAAATCTGCAGCTGATGACAGACTCTGGACGGACACCAGGCGCCCTAAAACTCCGCCGTCCGTCCTCTGTCTTTACGAGGGGACGCGTTACCGCTCCCATCCAAAAAAAAAAAAAAGGTAAAAACGCTCTGATCTGCGGCTTCGACTCGTAAAAACACGTCTGTTATTTCCAACAAACTGGACGGTTTCAATTCCATCACTGTTCAAACGTATGAGACCAAAAATAAAACCGAAGGGGCCCTGAACGCATCATCTGTCTGACGCGTCATAGACTTTTAAGATGCAGAAAGAAAATAGAAATAAAAGTAAAACCTAAACAAACAATACTAACATTTATGGAACAGGATTAAAAAACAACATTCAATTAAAAAAAAAGGTCCGATATATACTGTTTTATTAATATTCTGAGGAAAAAGTCAGATTATATTCAATGTTCATTTCTTTTTGTGTCTCTGATCCTCATCCATAAATAATACAATAAAATAAACATTTAAAAACAGAAATATGTTCATTATGTTCATTAAAAGCATAAATTAAAAAACACCACGTCTTCTATGAGTGTTGATGATTCTGACCAGCAGGGGTCAGTGTGGAACCAGACCACACTTAGAACCACAACACGCTTAGAACCACAACACGCTTAGAACCAGAACACACGTGTGTTTTATTGTTTCGTCCAAACTAAAACTCACAGATGCTTAATTTAACAGCTGTTAAAATAACAGTTTAAACTGAAAACAGCTGCAGTAAAACCAGTATAAAATAATAATATAAAACCGCCTCAGTTTAACTTCACGTATGTTAGACTTTACTTTAACAGAGCTGCACATTTTAGCTCAAAAAATGTGTCATTTAAAGCAACATGAGGTAAAAAAAACAAAAAAACAAAACAAACCATAAAGTGATTTTAATCCCAGTAAATAAAGCTGTAAAGTTTAACCTGGACTTTTACAGAATCTTTTCCATGTTTTTCTTTTTCTTGTTAAAAGTCATTTGTTCCAGTTTTCCCATAAACTGAAGGTTGTAAATTTAACTGAATGTAAATCCATTCAACGCAAATAAAACTTAACTTTAATAATAAAAGTTTAATCAGTGCAAATAAAACTGACGGGGTTTATGATCAGTCAGTGTCGAACTGGTTTAAGTTCTGGTTCCACATCCTCCCAGTTTGATTTGGAGCGTACGGTGGCCCAAAGGTGCAAAAAAAAAAAAAAAAAAAATCTACTAGTAGAAGAAAAATAAGAAGTAGCCGAAAAACAAATGAAATATAAACTTGCATGAAAAAACAACAAAAAATACATTGAATAATAAATAAATTTGGACTAAAATAAAATGAACTTTATGTTTTAGTAAAAATCTGTTTAAGATGATTAAAAAAAAAAGTTTATTTTAAATCTATGGACAAATTTATTTTTCAGATTCTCCTTTTTTAATAAATCACAATCTATTTTTTTATACTGAATAATATTTTTCCATAGAAATGAGCCAATGAGTAAAATAATGACATAATATATAAATAACATGGTTTTAGTGTTAAAAAACAAAACAGTGGGTCCAAAAGTGTCCAATCAGACACTGAAGACGTTAATGATGTTAAAATAACTTCTGTCAGTTTGATCTAAAATGGGTCAGATCAGTTAAATGCAAACATAATAAACTATAAATAATGAAAACTACTTTGTTTTAGTGTAAAAAAAAAAAACAAGAAAAAAATTAAATTACATTACACACATTTTGGATTTAATATTATTTATTTATTGTGTCATTACTTTAATGATCCCGCCCACTTCTGTATGTGTTGTCTGCATTAACATGAGTTTGACACACTTACACTAAAACAATGAGAAAAATGTTCAGTTATTATTTAATTATTATTGTTATTATTTTACTGGTCTGTTCTGACCACTAACTACCTGTTTTTTTTGTTTGTTTGTTTGTTTGTTTGCTAAAATAGATGGAAAACACTTGTCAAATGTTAAAGTTTCTATATTTTCATGTAATTCTGGGCTCATTTCCGCCCCCCAGTGGTGTCTGTCAGGTACTGCACCCACTGCTGTTCGTCATGTGACTGTGACGTCAGCCTGTGATTGGTGGATGATTTACAGAAGAAGCAGGTAAACGGAGTCAGAGGGTCAGGAACCTTTCACCTGGGAACCATTAATCTGACAGCTGTGTTTCTGGAGGGGCTTCAGTCATGTGTCACCAATAAATGTACAGACCCCCCCAAACCCCCCCTCAGCCAGATGTTCAGGTTCACTCTGATGGACTGAACAGATGTGGAGGCAAACAGTTGATAATACGACTCAGACGACGACGTGCGTTTGAGTTTTTTTTATATTTTATATATTTATAATATTGGTTGTATTTGTATTTGAATTTATAACATCGGTATTATTTGTATTTTAATTTATAATATTGGTCGTATTTGTATTTTAATTTATAACATCGGTCGTATTTGTATTTTAATTTATAATATCAGTCGTATTTGTATTTTAATTTATAATATTGGTCGTATTTGTATTTTAATTTATAATACTGGTCATATTTGTATTTTAATTTATAATATTGGTCGTATTTGTATTTTAATTTATAATATCGGTCATATTTGTATTTTAATTTATAATATCAATCGTATTTGTATTTTAATTTATAATACTGGTCGTATTTGTATTTTAATTTATAATACCGTTCGTATTTGTATTTTAATTTATAATATTGGTCGTATTTGTATTTTAATTTATAATATCGGTTTGTATTTTTTAGATTTGATTTATCTATTTTGAAACTAAAAAAGAAGGAAAAAACACCTTAAATTCACTTAAAATTCTTCTATATTTTAAGCTCTAGTTTTTCTTTCTTTTCTGAAAAGTAAATCCATTTACCAACAGATAAAATGAGCAACTTTAGATTTCAGACCTAAAGTGAATTGTGCAAAAATAATCTGTATTTGATTAAATTAAAGTGTTTAAGGTCGTCCCTGGACACCGCAGGGTTAATGTTTCATTCACCTCTGAAGGAAAAGTGCCGTTAAATCATTAACTGCGGTATTTTTACTGCCTCCAACCTTCACTTCCAGTTCAGAGGAAATCATGTTCACGGTGTTTACGTCAAACAAGCGTCTGCGCTGTGAACGAAAGCATTTACCCAAGAAAAAAGTAAAAACAAATATTTAACATGGAAATCAGAAGGAAAAAGAGGCTCTGAGAGGAAGTGAGAGACCAGGTTTATGAATGTGTTTTTGTCTGAAATCCAGAATAAATAAGTGAAGCATCAGCTGTGGGAGCGTCTGAGTTCAAGGGAAAAGAAGAAGAAAAGACTGGAATAAGACAGTAGAAGAAGAACAGACTGGAATATGATAGAAGAAGAAAAGACTGAAATAAAATGATAGAAAAAGAAAAGACTGAAATAAGACGATAGAAGAAGAAAAGACTGAAATAAAAAGATAGATGAAAAGACTGAAATAAAACGATAGAAGAAGAAAAGACTGAAATAAAATGATAGAAGAAGAAAAGACTGGAATAAGACGATAGAGGAAGAAAAGACTGAAATAAAATGATAGAAGAAGAAAAGACTGGAATAAGACGATAGAAGAAGAAAAGACTGAAATAAAATGATAGAAGAAGAAAAGACTGAAATAAGACGATAGAAGAAGAAAAGACTTATTAAAACATAATAAGTAGAAAATGTTTTATATATTTTAAATCTTTTTAAATTTTTTAAATATTGTTTTGTATACTTATTTTTTATTTTTCATATCTTTATTTTTTACATCTTTCCACAAGCAACATAAAAAAGGTTAAGTTTAAAGCCAAGTTTAAAAGAAAGTCTTTAAACTCTTCACTAACTTCTGAAATCTCACCGTAGAACATTCAACTCCATTATTATGATAAAATGTTATTCAAATACTTACATAAAATGAACAAAAACAACAAACATTTGTGTTTTATCTGAGATTGTAAAAGGAAATAAAGCGTTATCTGTAGAACTACAGTACCCATGAGCCTCAGCTGCTGTTGCCATGGAGATCAGACCATACAATGACACAGAAGTGACTGTGGCTCTTTCTCTAACGTCATGTTTGGTTTTGAGCTCATTGACTAAAAATGTTCTGAACGGGTTCTGGATGTTTGTCCCACTGCTGTGGCTCCGCCCCCTCCGCACACTCACATTATTTCATTACAGACGGAGCTCAAACATCTGAATAATGCGGCGGAAAATCCTCTTCGCCCTCTTCGTCGTTGGTACAATCACTGCTTTCAGTCCAGACCATCATCCAGTGACGTCCAGTCGCCTCTTTGACCTTTGACCTTTGGATGCATTTTTTTCTATTTAAACAGGAAATTAACCTAAAACACAGAAGATTTACCTTAAAAAATGTAATTTAAATTCATTTCATTAACGATTTCATAAAAAAAACACTTAAGAGATTATATCTTTATTACAGATATTAGATGGTTTTACTGCAGTTAAAGTGACATTTATAGTAGAAATAAAAACAGAACTAATGCACTTATTAAAACTCATCAAAGTGTTTAAGAACAAAAACAAAGTCAAATGTAGATGAACTGAAATAATAAGAAATAAAATGTACAGGGAACAGATCCATAATCTATAGAAGATATAATCTATAAACTTTATAATTTACAGAAGGAAAATCTAAAAAAAAAAAAAAAAAGGTCCAATTTTTATAGTTTTATTATTATTGTAGGAAAAAAGTCAGAATTCAGACTTTTTTTCTCCACATAATAATAATAATAATAATCTTTTTTGTTCTAATCCTCTTCTGTAAAACCTCAAACTGAAACAGACTGAACATTAAACTGATGTTCTGTCAACAATAATAAATGTTCTTTAAACTGGAACAAACGTTCCACTGACATCAATCGGTCTGAAGGAATCTGCTCCAGCCCACGTCAGGTCTGAGCCTTACTTAGTGAAACAGAGGATGACCTCTGACCTCAGTGCACCATCTCTGACCTCCAACCAGCTAGCTGTAAAGCTAGCTAACCTTATCCTGCTAACATTAGCTAGAGAGGTAACGACAGCTAACATTAGCTGTGACATTAGCTAACCTTATCCTGCTAACATTAGCTAGAGAGGTAACGACAGCTAACATTAGCTGTAACATTAGCTAACTTTATCCTGCTAACATTAGCTAGAGAGGTAACGACAGCTAGCATTAGCTGTAACATTAGCTAACCTTATCCTGCTAACATTAGCTAGAGAGGTAACGACGACTAGCATTAGCTGTAACATTACCTAACCTTATCCTGCTAACATTAGCTAGAGAGGTAACGACAGCTAACATTAGCTGTAACATTAGCTAATGTTATCCTGCTAACATTAGCTAGAGCGGTAACGACAGCTAACATTAGCTGTAACATTAGCTAACGTTATCCTGCTAACATTAGCTGTAACATTAACTAACCTTATCCTGCTAACATTAGCTAGAGAGGTAACGACAGCTAACATTAGCTGTAACATTAGCTAATGTTATCCT
>JAPSES010126920.1:0-15869 GCA_029822895.1 Maxillicosta whitleyi
TAGATCCACTGTGATCTGTGCGTTATAATGAAGATGTGAAAATGAGGAACTGAGGCCAAATAATGGCATAAATTGTAAAAAAAAAATTTGCACTTTTTACTTAATAATTTTCTTTTTGTTCATGTTTTGGTTCATGTTTTTAAAGGATAGTTTGCAGATGTAAATATTTTAATGATAAAATTTGAATTTTGTCACACTAAAACATAGAAATTACACACATAATTGTGAAACAGACAATATTTATATATATTATTATGTTATTACTTTAATGATCCGGTCCACTTCAAGTCATATTGGGCTATATGTGGCCCCTGAAACGACATGAGTTTGACCCCCCCTGTCCTATACGGACCTCCACTCATCATTTATCCTAACCCTATAGAACTGTTTGTCCAAAGCTGCTGTGGATGTTCTTACCTTTTTTTAGCTGCTTGAAATATTCACTTGTTTTATTTGAAATAGAAGCTACTGGATGTAAATATAATGTAATGTAATTTTTAGCTTTGACAGTCTGTCAAAACAACACTGTCTTATCATCTTCACGTGTTGCATCAGCTGATAGTTTACATTATACCTCTGTTAGCTTAGCTCTGTTTTTAGACAGAAAACACCCGCATGCAGTAACGCCACAAATCGCCTGTTTTCTGTGCAGTTTGTGTCGTCAGCAGTTGCACTAAACATCTGTTCGGAATCGTCCAAATAAGGTCAGAACTGTCAAAATTTTACTCTGAAGCACAGATCGACAAATAGCAACTTAGCAAAAACAGTAACTTCACATAATAACGTTACATCTTACTTATTATGCAGAATTTCTTATGATGTTGTAGTGCATAAATATGACAGTGAATAATAAATACTTCATCATTTCATCTCATATATCGGCTTGTGTCCGAATTACACTATTATGAGCTATTTTTGTTGTTATCATTGCATTTGTCCAAACAAATGTAATTTTAGTTGTACCAGGCATTAAAATGAACAAAACAATTGAAGAAAACAAGGGTTGGTCTAATCATTTTTACAGTGATTATATGTCCTCTCACTTATATGGACACTTCTGCCTCATTAACTCCATAGTAACTAATGCTGTTACTGGCAGCAGGTCTGCCATTGTACGTTATCTGCTGATTTGTGTATATTTAGTTGTTTTTTTTTCCTTCTCTTGTGTTTTAACCCTTTCATGCATACTGGTCACTGCAGTGGACACTTATTCCACAGCTGTTCTCTTGTAAATTCCTAGTTTCTGTTGTTTTAGTTGCATATCAACCAACACAGCAAACACTCATGCACCATCCCATAATACACTGACATTCAGACCATTACTGTAACTTTGCTGTTCTTCATAAATCTGCACTAACATGTTACATTGAGTGTAAATCGATTGCTTATTATTGTTATTAGACTGGAATTAACAGTTTACTTCAACAAAAAGCTTTTTTTTTTAATATTATCTCCATGAAATGAGTAATAAATAGTATAAGAATATGTTAAAATTGTGAGAAAAACATCAGATCAGCTGCATTCAAAATGTTTTTTTTTTTTTTATATATATATATATTATCAATATTATGTTTTAAATTCATGTTTCTTTGTTTCTAAAATTAAATGCATAGTGTTCAGCTGAGTGGACATTTTTGTAAATAAATAAAAAATAGATTCATTACAAAGACACTGAGGGAAAAACAATCTTGACTAAGGTTTTTCTAATTCATGCACCAAAGGGTTAATGTACTACTCTTCACCCTCCAAATTGCCTCTTAGGGATAAATAAAGTTTTTTCTGCTAACTGGTTTATTTGAAGTAGCTCCAAAATGAGTGACCACCGGTGCCATTATTATGCAGCTAATTTAATGTATAAAAATACAACACGTGTGTGTGTGTGTGTGTGTGTGTGTGTGTTTTCAGGCCAATGTTATTATGCTGGTGCTACTTTGAAGATACCTTCTTGATATTGTCAAGCAGTGCAGGAGGGAAACGACAACAAACATGAAAGTGATGCACTGACACTAGCAGGGTTTGGCAGCATCTGTGTCTCCTAAAAGGTTATTCTAGGTGGGATAATGAAAACCAGGACGAGAAATGAAACTACTAATCAGTTATATACCTGTGAAAACACAAAATAAAATAAATAACTATGATGAACGATGCAAGAGAAACTAAAATAAATATGTTTTTATTTATTTATCTGTTTGGCAATCACAGAGCTGAGCAGTTTTAATGATCCATGAAATGAAATGTCCCTGCATGACATGTGTGATGTAATGAAAATCATATTTGATATCATTAATCTTACCTTTTTTTTCATTACAGGTGATAACTATGGTACTTATCAATGTGAAGTCAATGTCAAACTTGCACTTACTGAAAAAAAACGCTATATATCCAAGTGTTTTTATTGTCTTTCTCTTGTCAATATCACTGAAATCTATGTTATAATGCTTAAAATTGTTACGAAAATAGCAGATAACATTAACCTAGTTCCAATTTTCCTCAAGCTATCTTAAAATTAGACTGTAAAAAAATTAATTAAAAAATTTTAATTAAATGGCTTTTATAGCGTTTTGGAAAAGAGCTCTTCACTTGCACACTGGTCTTGTGTGTCCTTATATGAACTCATTATTATGATTTAACCCTTTAGAATTCACTCATACAAATACTCTGAAATTCAACCTTAGTGTGTGATTGGGAATTTTTCAAAATGTTTTATTTTTATGTAGAAAATCAAGGTTAATGAAGTTACCATATTTGGTTCCTTACCTGTAAGTGCCAAAATTTATAATAAAATCCAATAAGAAAATAAAAGAATTTAAAAAAAAAAATACAAGAAAAACAGAAGCATGTATTTTATAACATCAGACCAACATAAGTGCTGATCCAGAAACTTCCTTACATTATTAATTGTTCTTATTTCAAATGATTCATATTTTAATTGGATTTAACTGTTGCACTTGTGCTAAAATTCTATTTGTCCGGTTTTTACTTCCATTAAACTCCTGTTTGTTCATTGATTTTACATCTGTAAATTAATATATTCCACAATTAAATATAGGTTATACTAATGATAATTCCTCAAAAACCACAACTAACCCTAAAAAGTAAAAAAAAACAAAAAAAAAAAAACAACTTAAACTAATTGAAGAAGAAAAAATACCAAGGCCACACCCATTTAATTTTCCAGAAAAAAAAATTGGAGTGACAGAGCGAAAAAAAATAATAATAAACAAATTTTGCAGATGAAGATTTGGGGCTTATGACATAAAGAATAAAAGCATTATTTTAGTTTTCAGCTTTTCATGACAAAGATATATGCATTGAATCCATTTTTCTTTGATCTATTACTATGATTCCGAATAAAGGACATTGTTTTAACTGAATTTATGTTGCATTTACTTTTTTTTTTACTCTTTCTGATTGGTTGTTCTCCAGCATGTGACCATAAAGAAGCTCTCTTATTGGTTCCCAGAGTATATATTGTTTTCAATGATTTTTTTTTTTTTTTTTAATGCAAAAAATCAGAGCAGCGAATCAGAGAAGCAACAAATTAAATTGGTATGGTGTAAAAAAATAAATAAAAAGCCTCCAGTGATACCTGTGATGTGCAGGACACACAGCTCATTTACTCACTGTTTTGATCTGACACATCTCACCTCTCATCTCCACAGACATCCTTTCATCTACGCCGACCCTTCCGACCCCGTCACCCACTGAAAGCACCACAGAGCCCCCCACCACCTTTTCATCCTCGACAGGTCATGCTTCCCTGACCACGGCCCCCGCACAGCTGACAACCACAGGCCGCCACCAGAGCTCGGCTCCGGCCCGGGCTGCAGGACCGCATCACCAGGAGGTCCCAGCCGAGCTGAACGTAGGAGATGAAGGTATGACTGAATATGATCACAGCACATTAAACAGGGGGTTTCCAACCTTTTTTGGCTCATTTTAACATCACTAATTTTCTGCCGACCCCAGACATTCTAAAATTAAATTGTTTGTTTTACTATGTTTCAAATAAATGTTAATTTTAGACGACATTTAGTCCATTTAATGTATATTATTATGGACAAAGGACAGAAAAGACAGGTTTGTATAAACGACCAAAGGGCTCTATGTGAAACTGCCTCATTAACTCCTCCCACTGGTTCTGTCTAAATACAGTAATTAGAATGTCATTTAAACTTCAGTTGTATTGTATGTTCACAATGAGCTTTACAAAAGCTGAGGCTGTAATAATAATAATAATAATAAAAATAATAATGCATTTTATTTATATTGCCCTTTACATCTAAGGATCTCAAAGGGCTACAGGTTAAAAAGAGACTAAAAAGTAAAACAAATATAATATTAAGAGAAATTGTCTAAAAGGAGTCTAAAAAGAGAGACTACTAAAAGGAGAAACTGCTAAAAAAATGTAGCAGTGTGCACTATAACGCTTAAGCGAGTAATGAAACCCAATCAAAAGTTACGTTTTCAATGCATTATATTTAGATAGATACTTTATTTTTCCCACCACGAGGAAATTTTCACAGTTACAGCAGCAGTGTGATAGTAAAGTGCAGAAAATTCTATATAAATAACAGGCAGTGAGAAAAAAAAAAGACATATTTACATTATTTACATGATATTTCTGTGTGTATTTGGGGGTTATTGAGTATTGTTGTATAGTCTGATGGCTGTGGGGAGGAATGACTTGCGGAAGCGCTCCTTACACAGGGGGTGTAATATTTAATCATTAAACAGAAAATAAAAAATAAATGTAGACTGTGTTTTCTACCATATGTCTATTTAAATTATCTATTTGTAGTATTTGTATTTTCATATATTTAAAAAATGACCAAAATTAAAAGATTTCTGAAGGTATGCTAAAAATGCTAATGCTAATGGCTAGTGCTTTCCAACCTTTTTTGCCACATGACCCCATTTTAACGTCACAAATTTATGGCGACCCCAGACATTCAAAACTGACTTTTTTTTTTTTTTTTGCTAAAATTAATTTGATTTTGATCGTAACATTTTACTATACAATGTTGCATATAAACATTCGTTTTAGACACATTTAGTTTATATAATGTATATTATTATTATGGACGGAGGCAGAAAAGCCAGGTTCAGATTAAAGCATAAAGAGGGAATTTTATTTTCCTTGATTTGTAGTTTGAGTTTGTAAATTATGAAAGAGCTGCAGCATCTGAAACTGACCACAGTGAACATTTGACAGATAAACAGAACCACAGTGCTTCAGTTTCAGCTTCAGTTTGTCACGTCTTGTATTTTTTGCAATTGTCACTGTCAATTTAACATATATTTTTATTAGTAAGTTTGTTTTTTTTATGAATTACTAGAAATTTCAGGCAACCCCATGTGAGGTCCTGACCCCACGGTTGAAAAACACTGCCATAGAGTCACTCTGATTCACTATTCGTATTAAAATATCTGTGTTTTCTCTGCGTCTGTGCAGATTTCAAGGGGCCTCGCCTCCGTCCCAGTTCACCTTTAGACCCCCTGCTCGCCGGCCTTCTGTCGGTGTTCATTGTCACCACGGCTATCGTCTTTGTCATCCTCTTTCTCAAGTTCCGCCAAAGGACCAACCATCCAGAGTTTCACCGTCTGCAGGATCTGCCCATGGTGAGACACACTAAACTGTACACGCTCTGAATATTTTACTGCTGCACCCCATACACCCATATACTACAGTAGCGGAAAAAATTATTAGACCACCCTTTGTTTTCTTCAGTTTCTTGTTCATTTTAATGCTAAAGGTACATTTGTTTGGATAAATATAATAATAACAATAAAAATAGCTCATAATAATTTAATTTCAGAGCTGATATTTATCCATTTAACATATTTTCTTGATAAAAACCAACATTTTTTTCAGTTTTTATATCAATATCTATGTCATTGTACTGAGAAAAACAGTGATTTTATTCATTCCAGGTTTTCTTTTCTGTCTGTTTTAGTCTCATGATACACACAGGAGTTAGTACTGGATTGTATAATTATTGTTTTTGATGGCTTTTGCTGGTCTAATAATTTTTTCCGCAATTGTATATGTGCATATATTGAAATTCAACTCATGAAATGTATGTATATATGAAATGAAAACATATATTCACAAACTGTGTGAAATATAGTTGAAAGTAATCCATTTTCATGTATTGCCATATAAAAATAAAATAATAATATTAAGTCAAAAAAACAAATATAAATACTTGAGATCTGCACAAATAATTGATTAGATGAATATAAGAAATGTCATGCAGAGTCACTTTTTTTTTTTTTTTCTTTTAAATAGAATCTACAATTTTTATTTGGGTTGGGATTTGAGGAGATTAGTATTTTATTTCATAGAGACAAAAGTTAAGTTTATTAAATACTTTTTACCATTTAATGATAGTTTGATTGATTGACTGATGTATTTATTTTGAATATGAATGTCAAAACAGAAGAAAATAAACCAAAACACTTAAAACATAAGACATACAATACATATTTGAAAAAGAGTGAGAAGAAGCATAACTTATGAACTCCCACCCCTTCTCCTTAAATAATTAACAGTAATAATCTTTGTAGTCTAAGCATATCTATACTAGTTTATACTATAACATGCCTGATCGTTAATATTAAATAATTTGGTTGCTGGATTTATATTATTGTAACAGTCCTGTGTGTATAAAAAAAATCTTAACTCAATGAAAACATGTTTTATTCTTTGTGGGCACTGCTTTATACTGAACAGATTTTGCAGTTTGTTTACTCTATAAATAAATAAATAAATACTAACCCCAGTCGGCAGTCGCACCTATTGTTCTGTATATTTCCTGTTCACTTTGTATCTGCAAGTGCTATATGTTATGTTTATGTCCTCTATTGTAAGTTGCTTTGGATAAAAGCGTCTGTTAAATGTAATGTAATGTAATGTATTTGCTCTTGTGTTTTCCACTTAACTGCACGGTCTTACATGGAAGTATGACTTATGATGTTTAAACAAAAACCCCATTTTTTTTCCCCTCTGTAGGACGACTTAATGGAGGACACGCCACTCTCCAGATACTCCTACTGACCCAACACACGTCTTCTGTATTATTCAGAGAGCAGATACAAAGCACCAACCAAAGGCGGGATCTGAGTAAAACCTTTTACCCGGATACAGTCGCATCTCTGATGTTGACTTTCAGATTCTGACTGAGTATCATATCGGTGGGTGGTGAAAACACAGTATTTATCTGTAGCTCTGCGTGGCTTCATTATCAATGATTGTGTAAAAGAAACCACAACTTTTTTTCCACATTCCCTTTAAACCTCCAGGGCTCATCAGTCTGGTGGGAAAACTTTTGCTGTCTTTCTTATCTGAGGTGAGGTTTTAGCATCTCTGCACCCTGACTGACCTTATGTACGCACAGCACTTTATAGTGACAGTAATGGTCACAGTGCCCCCTAGGGGACATCTAAGGTAATGTGGAGGTAAAGTGGAGCGAGGCTGCTTCTTCTTTAGGTCCTTTCCATGTAATTTAACCTCAGGTTTTCCAGACAGGAATTGGAAAGTCGCAACAAAGAGGGAATGAGGATGTGTAGAGGTTCAGAACACACTGGGAAGTTACAACACAGCCCAAAACAATCAAACACACATACAGTTGTGCTCATGAGTTTATGGGTTCAGCCCGGCCTTTGGGATGAATTTATGAAATGTTATAATTACACTAAGATATTAAGAATCATTTTAG
Source organism: Maxillicosta whitleyi (assembly GCA_029822895.1). Lineage (NCBI taxonomy): Eukaryota > Metazoa > Chordata > Actinopteri > Perciformes > Neosebastidae > Maxillicosta > Maxillicosta whitleyi. The sequence continues at coordinate 7,722 of JAPSES010126920.1, forward strand.
TCCAGGGGTCATAAACAGATCAATTCATTAAATCAGTAAAATACTACCATAATATCCAACAATAACTACTCACAACTCCAAATTTTAAATATTTTAACATTAAAAGATTAAACACTTTCATACGACGGAGCATTAGGGTCATTCATAAAAAGTTGGAATGTCGACATTAAACTCAAAATTCCCAGAATAAAGTTGAAATCCGATGTCGACTTTAATCTTGATATGTCGACTTTAAACTCGACACGTCGACGTTAAACTTGGAAATGTCGAGAATAAAGTTGACGTCCCATAAAGATTAAAGTCGTCATCAAATTTAAATTTTATTCTCGGAATTTCGAGTTTAATGTCGACATGCTGACTTTAAAAGTATCTTCTCCTTTGATTTGCGTTGGGTCCCACAGTCCCAGTCCCAATGCAGCCCTCTATCTTGCATGAACTGCATGTTTTCAACCTCCCCAAAGTGGTTCAATGATACTGAGTCGGCAACGGCGTTACCTTCACTTTTTCTGCTGCGGCCGATGACACGTAGAGTTGACCTTGTGTTTTAGGTCAGTGTCACATCAGAACATCCAACACTGACCCGACCCATACACATTCTGTTATTCGGGTATGCAAACTTAAGAGCACAACTGTATTATTTATTCTCTTAGCTGACCAAATAGAAAATAAGTGCACTTTCTAAAAACATTTACAGATTGCACAGATGAGGTCTTACTTACAACTATACACGTGCCCTAACAAAAAAAAAAAAAAGCTTTTATTAACAAAAAGCCATAGTTTTGGGAGAAAAAAAAAATCTTTGGAAGCCACTAATTTAATGTTTCAAGTGAAATTATACCTTATTCTAAATTGTATGTGAAAATATAGTGTTTATGGTTGCCACCTTTAATGTGCAGTTATGGTGTGTAAAACTTGAATTAGGCTGAATGTTAACATCCTGCTACACTAAATAACACTTATATAATGTAAAATACATGTTGAATGTTCAAAATCCACATTTATAATAATAATAATAAAAAAAAGATGTGTTTGTTTCTGCACAGGGCTTATGAATTAAAATGCTTAAATGTGACAATGACAAGCGGCATTGGGAGGTTTTAAGCGTAGACTGTTGTTATCTGCGTGTCAGACTCTTTAAATCTAGTGTTACCTTACTTTGAAAGTGCCAACGGTGATGTATAATAACTTTCCTTTGAAATGTAGACTGTAAGATTTTATTGCTGTAAGGATTTCCTGTTTGATAATAAAAAGAATCAGTACTAAAATACAAGTCCTGAGAGGAACTTTGTGCTTTTCCCAGGTTTATTCGATTGTGCTGAGTCACTGGAATTTGTAAAAGGGTTGGTTTCTTTTGTTTGACATGATTAAGATGCCTTAAAGCCGGTAGCTCCACCTGAAAAGTAAGGTGGACTATGAACAATCCTTTGCCTTTCAAAAAGAAAGCCACTCCTTTAACACACACACACACACAGACGTGTCAGATCTTAACTTCAAAAAATAATCTACTCACACTGCAATAAAAGATTAAACCAAGACTATTTATAACCAATGCATTGTCTTTAATGTCTTCAATATGATTAAACAAGAAGCACAGAGGTTTTCAAATGAGCAGCATTTTTGACTAATTCTAACCCTAAATCAGTCAAATTTGTTGCAGTATGTTAAATTAAAATCATATCCGTGATTACATTGAGGCGTTCAGGGACTGAACACACCAGTGATGAGGCGTTAAGGTGCCATTTGATCTCATTCTTCCTGGAAAAATGTGCAGAAAGTATGTTCGATGTCTGATTGTGGACAGTTCTTTTTGGCCCATTTGTGGCAGAAACTCCACTGTAGAACTTTGTAATAGTAATCCCGTGCACCGTGTGGTTCTAGATGACTCCAGATGAGTGGCAGATCTCGATACACTGCCGTCTGAGGGATCAGAGATCACCGTGTTGGGTTCAGACTTCAACTTTTACATGATCAAACACATCCGGATCCCTTTGGTGGTTTAATTCTGTCCAAATGCCTTCCTGTATTTCTTTTTTTTTTCATAATTTTCTCATGTATCCATTATCAAACTGGTGATCTCCGTCCTATTTTATTGACTACCAGATCGAAATTAACATCGTCTCAACTTTTTTCTTGAATATGATTAAAAAATGAAGTGAAGCTGCACGCACAAAACATGAAATATAGTGTGTTTGTGCTATTTAGAATGACACAAAAGTCAAAGAAAATGCTATTATTGCTGCTTATATTGTAATTTTTCCATACTGTCTCATATTTTTCTGATTTAGGGTTCTATTGGTATGTTTTATAGACAAATTAAACTGTACAATCATATATGTCCGACGTTAGTTATAGAAAGTATTGCTCATTACAGGTAAAAACATTACACCCAGTTGCAAATAGACCGCATTCAGCATTCTAAACGAGGCGTTTCCCGTCTTGGAGAACCAGTCAGGTAACATCAGCTTCACCCAACTTGAGCAGCATGGTCAAAGGTTACATAGTTTAACTGGATGGCACTGATTCTAAGTGTCATGTACGGAGTGAGAACCTTTACATCTCTAAGCACAGTTAGAGTGGAAGCAACCCATCCGTGGTCCTGTCCAGCCCAGCAGGTGGCATCCGAACTTGGCCGTGGTCAGCATCATTCCCAGCAAAGCGATGTTCCCAAAAGCTCCCCACATTCGTTTTTTGGGATCTAGTGGAAATTGATAACATCGTTACCGTATTGGCCCGAATATGATACGTTTTTTTTTTTTTTGCATTGAAATAAGACTGAAAAAGTGGGGGGTCGTCTTACATTCGGGGTCTAGACATTATACACATTCACACCGCTAGATGGAGCCAGATATATTTAAAGCGAACGCTGAACTAAACTGTTTTTCCTTATTCAGATTTGTTTCAAGACTACAGTTACAGTTCGACTTCACTTTGATGGTTAATGCAGTTATTGCAATTTTGTTGTTTTATCACAGCAGATTGGTTTATTTACATTTAAAAAAAAAAACAAACAAACAGAAGCCATGCACTTTAGTTTATATATTTAAATGTTCAGATATTAAGATGTGATAAGACAGTTTTTGCATGATTTGAATGCAAAATAACGTGCTTTTTCTCTCGAATATATTGTTATAATCATTTGTTTCAGGTGTACTGTAATTATTTTCTGCATAAAAATTAAATTTGGTGTTCAAAAAGTCTTTTTTCAAACTTCTTGAAAAAGAGGGGTTGTCTTATATACGGGACAATACAGTATTTGTAAATAGACTTTACATTCTATTGTAGTTTATTCTTTATACCACCTATTTATTCTTATCCTATTTTTAACTGTTTTATAAAAAAAAATTTAAAAAAATACATGCCTTTTTAATGACGAAGTGAGAGAGAAACAATATCTTACATCTAATGAATTCACAAATAATAAAATCTTTCAATGTGACACATGTTTTGGAAATGCCCTAACATCACTACCTACTACTGGACTGAAACTTTAGAGATTTTGTCTAAGATTTTTAAAGAGACAAATCTCGCCAGATCCAATAATAACTATAATAATAACAGTTAAACTGGAAAAATAAAAATCCTCCAACTCATCAGGCTCTGTTAAAAGACACGATCCAACACTTAGATTTGGAGAAAATCAAATTTTCATTAAAAGATAATGTAAAGTTATTTTATTCAATTTCTAGATTATTTTAATATTAAGAAAATAGGCAGACAGACACCCCCCTTTTTTTTTTTATTTATATGTGTGTATATGCAAGTGCAGGTGTCCTCTTTCTAATATCACATAATATACTGTGTATGACTTTTTTATATTGTCATTGGTCTATTTTCAATACAAGTTGTATTTGACCATCAAAAATCTTCCACAAGTTTTTACTGAAAAAAAAAAAAAAAAAAAAAAAAAAAGGAGAAACAACAGCTTCCCTTTACCTCCTGTAGAGTATCCATGTGCATACACCTCCCTGCCTATGATCCATGTAACTCCAAGTCCGCTGGCGGTGCGCTGTCACATACAGAAACAAATAAACAAACAGCAGTAAAACACAAAAACTACAGACACAGTAACATCAGATGTATGAGGTACAGAGTTAAAGTATTCATATTCTCTTTTCTTCACATATAAGGAAATATGTGCACAGATTTAAAAACAAAAATTCTGAACTAAATGGGTTATAAAAAGGTTAAAGACACTATTTTGTGTGACAAGAAACAGCACAAATAGTTAGAAACATCTGACGCGTACTGAATGAAACATTGGGATGCAATAAATCTCCTATTACCTGAATAACAAGGGTTAAAACCATGTAAAATACAAGGGGAGGTCACACTAAATACTGCTGCTTTGGTTTATAGATGCTGTTTTTACTGCTGTACATATCCAGGTTGAATCTTAAAAAAGCTGAGAAATGCATATAGTTGCTGAAAAATAATATTAGACCAGCAAAAATCTTCAAAAAAACAAGTTATGTAGTCAAATACTAACTCCTGTGTGTGTCATGTGATTAAAACAGACAGAAAAAAAAAAAAAAAAACACGTGTCTAAGAGTACTGTTTTTGTCAGTATAATGACAGATATTGATGTAAGAACTGAAGTGATTTTGGTTTTTATCAAAAAATACATGGAAAATAAATAGATATCAGCTCTGAAATTAAACTATTATGAGCTATTTTTTTGTTGTTATCATTATATTTGTCCAAACAAATGTAATTTTAGTTGTACCAGGCATTAAAATGAACAAGAAATTGAAGAAAACAACGGTGGTCTAATATTTTTTTCCCCTTTAAACTTTTGTTTTTACTGCTGGACATACATCATATATCCAGATTGAAGTTATACACAATAAAAAAAAAAAGACAGAAATGCATATGTAAGTTCATCAGAACATTACTGAACCAATAAAGCTAATGCTAGCCTGGAGCTTTTGCACGACTCTGGTGCTGCAGTCGAACGTGACAATACATGCATTTAACAAATATTAGTAAAGTAAACACTTACAGGACAATGCAAACCACCAACAGCCAGGCAGAAAAGAAAGATGGGGTAGCTTTCCAAGCTAAAGGTAAGAACAACACATTAACCGTCGCCTCCTTTCACACAGGTGCAGTGAATTCAGCAGCTGCAGGATGGGCTGATACCTACGTGTTTTGGTGCGAACGTTGGATACAGTTGAAGACATTTCCCTCTACTTCATCATCGCTGTACATCTTAGGATACTGCGAGGAAAAGAAAAGTTCAGTTACTTGCTCAGAATCGTGTAACGCATAAAGACCCAAACATCCACCAGCAACCAAAATTATTTATTGGTCTAAACTGTTTAATACCTGTTGATCCACTAATCTTATCAATACATGTAAATAATTGGTGTAAAATACAGTTTTTCATCTTTTCGTGGTCATCAGATATGACCCATTTGGATGTTCAGAGGCTGTGCAGTTACCACGGAAACACTGTCATCTTCTAAAACATTGATTCACCAGTAAAACCCATGGAATTTGATAAATAACAGTGCATGGAGATACTTCGTTTATGTTCAATTAATGATAGATTTTATCGTTTTCTTTGTTTCTGATCTAATAACCCTCAACTTTCAATCTGAGCATGAATGAAAAATGTACATGTTCAGTGAATTAAATGTAGTAAAATACCTGATTTTCACTGAAAAATGCAAAATACAGCATAATATTGGAATAAATCACTTAAGGAAAGTTAAAAAAATAAATAAATAAATAAATAAAAAAACAGGGGGCGGTCCAGTTGATTTTATTTATATTGTTCAATTAAAAATCTAAGTTATTTTTTAACAAATTATTCAAGAATAACCAATATTGATGATTCTTTCGAGAAAAGATACCAAAAGGGAGGCCTCAACAGAAAAAACATTGAGAACCACAGAGTTAATGATATATTTTACTAAAAATAGTCATTTTATTCTTCAATTTTCTCTGCTTTTCATATAATAACCCTCAACTTTAATCTGAGCTTTTATTACTGTCATCATGAACAGTAAAATAATTATAGGAAAATACATGATTTTCACTGAGAAATGCAAAATACACAGGATAATATTATAATAAATGGAGATAAATCACTTAAGAAAGGTTAAAAAAAAATTAGAGAAATTAATTTGGGAACTGCCATAAACAACGCACTGGGTCTTTATGGGTTAAAGACTAAAATGCATGATGATGATGATGATGAAGATGATGATAACCCCAAAGTTTCTACTCACCGGGACGTTGTACTTCTTGCGGGCTTTGCAAACCTTAATAGCCAAGTGTCCCACCATCAGCATACTGGCAACACCAGTCAGCACCACAAAACCATACTCTTTGGAGAGGACAACCATTTTGGAAAACCTGAAGACGGAAGAAAACAGTCGATTAATCCATAAAAACCCAAACATTCATCAAAACCTTCCACTGATCTAAACAGTTTAACACCTGTGGATCCATTAATTCTATCAATACGTGTAAATAAATGGTGTAAAATGCAGTTATTCATCTTTTCATGGCCATCACACATGACTTGTTTGGGCATTCAGAGGCTCTGTAGTTACCATGGAAACACCGTCATCTTCTACAACAGTGACTCATCAGTAAAACCCACAGAGTTGGATCAGTGACAGTGGGTGGAAACACTGGGTTTATGTTCAGTTAATGGTAGATTTTGTGGAAGAAGTCACTGTTTCTGCAGTTCTCTACGTTTTTTTGTTGCAATAACCCTTAACATTTTTATGATTGGTAAATTAAACATAGGAAAATACATTATTTATGGTAACAACATGCAACAGATAGAGGATAATATTTTAATAAATGTTGATAAATCACTTACGAAAGTAGCACTGTGTCTTTATGGGCTAAGGTCCAGTAAATTTTAGACCATTTTAGGTTCAAGAAACTTAGAATATGAGCAGGAAAGGGAGTGAAAGCACTTTTATTTTAGGCTAATTAAATTTATAACAAATATGACCAAGCATAAGTTAAAAGCTTTGTTTTAAGACGTTGATTTCAGGGGATAAAGAGGCAGATAAAATAAGACTGATCTTCTTTCTGCTCCCTTTCATTCTAGTACGGTGGACTTTATACTTCTATTACATTGTTTTATGTTAAAAATGGATGGAATAAAGAATAAAAATCCAAATTAAATGAAAAGCAAAGGATTAACAGGCGCACAGAATGCGGAACTGTGCGCTTTTTCATGCATTTTTCAATTTCATTTTCTTGTTTTGGGCAAGAAAACAGTAAACATTGCTGTATAACTTGCATAAACATGCTGCTTGTCTGGATCCTCGAGCTAAAAGAAGGAAGAAGAAAAAAAACTCGCTACCAATAATACTAATAATTCTCCTCTATCCAGGAAGAGAAAAGGAGGCTGGGAACAGAACAGCGCGCGCGTCAGGACAAAACAAAAGGTCATGTAAGGACTCCAGCGTCACCATTCCAACTAAACCCAGACACAGACACATGACAGAAGTGAAGACTGAAGTATATACCTTAGAGGGCTGTTGAGAATGTTTAACCACAGATGAAGCCGATGGAACCAATCCCAGTCACGTCCTGTGCTGAAATGAGTCCGCGTGCGCCCCGGTTTATGTAAGCATGCGCACTGAGGGTGTGGTGACTATTCTAAACAGGTTTTTTTTCTCCCTTTGGAAGATCATTAACCAGGAAGTTTTATTAGCCAATATAGGCTAAATATAAGCGGTATAAATCCGGTTGCACATTTTTAAGTGCACTTCCTCCGATGTTCCACCGCAACATTTCCACCAATAATCCGTTCCACTTGTCTGCCACGCGCTCAGAGGCTCAGGTAAACAAAGCCAACACGAGCAATTCACAGCAGGTACAACACCAGGAAATCTAATAGGACTGGATTAAATTCCCACAGGCTAGATGGAAGTTTATTTTTAGCTCACTGGAGTTATAAATTACGGAAAAGAATTAGGGCTACTTTAAAAAAATAATAATAAAGTGCAATGTTTTATTATTATTATTATTATTATTATTATTATTCCGATTTGTACCCTTAAAATTCTGACTTTAATCTCAGAATTTTGACTTTTTTCCTCAAATTTCTGAATTTATTCTCAGAATTCTAACTTTTCCCCTGAAATATCTGAATTTAATCTCATGATTCTGAACCCC